>JADDOH010007281.1:0-74849 GCA_016648135.1 Agrypnia vestita | reverse complement strand
TTGTATTGGAAGAGTTTTGCGTAGACAAGGACAAAAGATGCTGATGATGAAAGCTCTTTGCTGTGTGAACATGGCATCGACAATTATGTGTAAGTATAAAATAAGTGTTGAGTTTTATTTTGAATTTTACAGTGTGCAAAACTTTAAAGCGTTTCCCCACATCTCACGTTTTCAAAGTCGGTGTCCATCATAACTTCAAAACTACTGCACCGATCCTTTTGAAATTTTGAATACTATTTCTGTACATAATTTACGAGGTAACGCTGTCGAGTTTTTTTCAAATTTGTTATTAATTTTTATTTTTTAATAACAAATTAGTCGATATTTTTCGCAAAAAATCGCGTTTTTCCCTTCAAAGTGTTCCAAAAAATTGAAAAATTGAAATTTCAAAAAACCCTCCCAGCGTTACCTGGGAAAATCTATTATCTAACGAATGAACTTTGATTTTTTGATTTCAGATGATTTAGCACCAAGTTATGATGGACACCGCAATTCTACTTTTTTCCGAGACACGTCCGAATAATTGCTGCCCTTGCCGTATTTTTTAATATTTCTTCTTGAAAATTTTACACAATATTTTTCAAATGTCATACTTTAATGTATTCTTAGTTTTTATAAAGAGATTTTAACTGTGTCGTCACAAAAAATTCACAAAAACATGCCTATTTTTGTACGAATTAACCTTACCCCCCCTTAAGTATAATAATAATACATAATAATATTTCTGTGTTTTTTTTACATTCTCTGGTAGATTATTGTATTCATTAAGTCCTTTGTAATATAAACAGTTTTTTGTCTTTCTTTTCTTTCTCTTGGAATTCTTATTTCTTTGCGGCACTATTTGAGATATTTTTTGATCCAAAGATGTGGCCAGGATAATGTTATTTTCTATGCCGTTACTTCCACATAATAATGTGACAGAAACATTGGAAGAATCTTGTGTTCAATACCGTAAAGAAAGCTTGCTATGATTGATTTAGCTGTGGATAAATTTTTACGTTGTTAATATTTTCGGTCATACTTTTGTTTTTAAATATATTTTTCCTTATTGTTTTTTCTACCGAATTGAATCTACATAATTACGAGTGTCCGCTTTTAAAAAAGCTATTTAAAACGCAATGTATTCGGATTGTTTCAATTTTTAAAATATTTTCACCGCGTCCAAGCCAAGGGTTTTATATGCTATTTTAATTATTCATAACAGAATTAAAATAAGCTAAATTTCTTGCGCAAGTACAATGGAAACAAGAAATGAATAATGCAGGAAATAAAGATTATGTAGGTACATGCGAGTACATGCATAAATTAGGTCACACCAAGAACCGGAATTGAAATCAAGGTGAAATGGACATAAATACTTGGATTATTCATAAATGTCGATGTATTGAATTCGTATCAATTCTTGGCAATTCGCTGTTTATTTGAAAGATTCTAAAGGGAAACCAATCAATCCAATTGACGCGTGTGGTAAATATTTGAATAATTTCTGTTTACGATTAATAAATTTTCTTGAAAACGTGTTTGTACAAATTTTTAGGAAGCATTTTATCAAGAATGACAGATATCAATTTTAAAATCTTACCGTATCGAACAGTGCGGTTTTTTTTTCTAAACCCCTAATTTATGATTTTTATTGGTGTGACATCCTAGGGAGCACCAAGAAGAGTGAATCATCAAAAACCTATGAGATGAAACGAAATACTGTAACGGAAGTGATGTCCAGTTAATCGTCCTGCTATTTTCCCGCAGGATAAGCAAAGAGGATAGATCGCCAAATTCTTACATCTTCGCACACTACATTCCTACATCTTCTCCTGCGTACTCTACGGTTGTCGAGGCTTTTAACATGGCCATCCTCCAATATTTTAAAGTATCAAATTATGCCAGGTTTTTCGTGGACGCCCTCCGTTACTGCTCTCTTCAACGCTCGCCTGATACATTTTGTTTACCATTCTTTCCACACTTTACATTCTACGTGACCAAACCATTTGAGCGTTTCCTTCTTTATTCTATCTACCGCGCTACAGACGGCATTACATTCACTTCTAATTTGTTCAATCCTCACTCTATCGACCAAAGATTTTCCACACAAGCACTTAAGCGAACGCATTCAGTCTACTTTCATTTCTTTTTAGCCAATTTCAGGCTTCCCTGCTATACATCACAGTTGACACTAGTGATATCACACCCCTCAACATCGCTCCTCCAGTACACGGATCAACGATCGCACGACCGTCCGACTGTGTGACTGCAAACGTCACGTTACATCGTCAATAACTTCGCTATTGAGGTCCAATTTAGATACAATAAACTGGATTCAACCTGTCTGACTTGACTCTCCCTCTCTCAGAGAGGATATTTAAAAAAAATGCGAATTTTCGCATCACTTTAACCGTAGAACTTAAGTAAAAATGTAATGGGTAAGCCGCTAGCAGCGATTCAAAGTTTTTTAAATGATGGCGGGCGGCCGTCGATTGTTCGCGAGTTCCTCCAGACGGTTTTCTCATATTTTCCTAATGCAAAACGTTCCCTCGAGAAAGTTTCCCCGCTCTCCCGGGGTGAAATATTTAAAATATCTGCGAGCCTAAAAAATACCGAAGAACTTATTTAAACTTGGAAAAGAACTCCGATTAATGAATAATTGAATAAGTTTTCCTTCGCGCGATGTGATTGGTGGTTTCCCAACTCTTAAAATATTTTTCGAACAGACACTTTCTCAGGGCTTTGTTTCTGAGGAGTCGTCAGAAATCGAGTCCATTATTATTTATTTATTTATTAATCAATGCCCTAGTGGACTTTTACAGTACAAGAAAGTTACAAGGATTTTTGTATACCTTGTATAAAATACGTTTTAGAGTAAATAATTAATAAATAAATAATAGAAATAAAACATATTTAAGAGAAATTAACAATATATATAAACAATAATTAGTACAAGAGCAAACAATAATAATTATCAAATTAATAATAAAGCAAAATAAAGATAATTATACCAATTTACCAGATAAATAAGATAAGAAGATAAAATAAACAAAAAATATATATATTTAAAGTAGAATTAAAACATATTTGAAAGGGAATTGAAGAATTATTAGGACACTAAAATAAACAAATATATAGAATTCATGGGGAACAAAAAATAAATAAAAATTTAGTCCATTAAACTGTAATTAGTTCAACTGACATTTTAAATGTTGTATATTAATTAAAGTTTATAAAAGCCTTTGTTTGTATATTCACTTGAGTTCATATATTTAGGTAAAGATAAAAACTAATTCTTAACAACAACAAAAAATTCTTACATAAATCATTATTTTAAGTAATTTAAAGAACTAATAATTCTGGTAAAAAAGTTTATTACAAATACAATATTTATCGCAATGTATTTTTTTGCAATAAATGTTAAAAACGTATATTTTAACTCACCAATAATGTGTATGTCTTAGGTAATTTACAAAGTAACGAATTTGTATGCAGCAGAAGACTGGCGGAAGCTTACCATCAGTTCCGGATGCATACGAATACCGGATACATATAGGTGTGTGCGGACGGTCACTCTTTCACCAATTATTTTATTTAATTTATTTTATTTGGGAAACATAAGTACAATTTTAATTTTTTTATATATATATCAAAAAAAATATTCGTGAGTATGACCAGTAAAGTTTCCTCGAAGCTGGTAAAAAATCTAAATAAAAAACAATGATAAAGAATATTTGATAAATAATAAATATTTCAAAGATTTAAATTATGATAATGCATAAAATGGGAGGGGTGGGGAGAGGGAGGGAATGGGATTCAATTAAAGAAGTATCAAATCAATAGTCATAAATGAGATTACGGAGTTTCATTTAAAATAAAAGCAAATTGTCAGTAAAAATGTCTAGATTATTGGTAGAATTTAACAGATTGTATTTTATTTTATATCGCTTTCACCCGCTCTAGCGTGTGCGGCTGAGGTGATCGCTGGTACATCTGAGAAATTTAACTCACTTAGATGTAACATTGTTTTCACCTAATTTAATGATTATCATACAAGTAGGTTGTTTTGTTGTTAGGTAGCATCAATAATCATGTTGTCAATTGAAATGACGTTATTTTTTTTTCTGAAAATATGTGTATATTACTTTACGAATTAAGAAATATATGGGGTATAAACAAAGGCAGCTATATCAAAAAAATAAATAATAAATTTTGTGTGCAGTCATTGAGGATTACTAATTTAAAATGTGCTGAATTCTAGATTTTATGTATCTATCACTTACAAAGTCATGTTTCCTATAAATTTATAGGCTGTGTTTCCTATAAAATCTCGAAATCAGTACATTATAAATTAGTAATCCTGGAAGACGGCATTAATTTTTCTTGGATATTGCTGCCTTTGCTTTTATTTCCCACGTGTGTTCTAATAAATTTCTGTATTGGAGAGATTCTGATATTCATAATAATAATACACATTTTTCTCTGGAGAAAATCCATTTTTCTTGTTTTCTCGGATAGATCTTATCATAAATCTCTCCTCGTTAGCAAGCAAGATGATTGATTGATCTATTAGTTCATTAAGAATTATTCGTATTGGATAAAATACAGTTCGTTAAGTTACCCATTACTGTGGCCTCCGTTAGAGTTAAGTTTCATATGTCTACGAGTTAAACTTGATATACCAAGTCGCTGGGCTCAAGCCGTCCAGCGATGCCTCGTTTAGCGCATTTCAAGGTCCCTCTCGGCCGTCGCATTCAGCGTCACAACATATTATTTGGCGACCTCGACCTTATTTATTTGTCTAAACTCCCAAGTGTGGTCCACATATTTTGTAACCAAAATTTAACTTATGTATATTGTTACACTTTGCTCGGCTGGTCGTTCAATGCAAATGCATACACATTTTAACGTTTTTTTTTTCGAAAATATTTGTTTTTATTATTCATTTACATAAAAATGCATTATGCGCTGGAAAATGGCAACCAGTGACAGAGCGGCATGGAGGACTTTCTTGGAGGCAGCTAGGACCCACCAAGGGTTGTAACGCTGAGGATGAATGGATGGGTGGATGCATTGTGCGCTGTCACACAAAGCTCTTTGTCCGTGGCGCGCGCAGCTTTTGGAGATGATCATCTCGCTAAGATTTGAGTGAAATGAAAAGATTAATTATTTTTTTGTTAAATTATGTCTGTAGTATAATGTAGCGTATCGAAAAAAAAAATTTTTTTGTGCTAATGAGATTAATTTGAAAATCGAAGAATTAATTTTTTTTAACGAATATTTGATAGATCTTCTTGATCATCGCCACGCATCTGCTTGCAATGTTTCAGCTCGATTGGATCACGGGAAAGGGATTAAAAATCGATCCAAGTTTTTTCGTCAGACAAGCAAGCAATCAGACGCCACGAGTTAAAGAAAGTGAGTAAAAACCGGGGCGTTTGATCAAAATAATCGTACTCTACTACTGCATAGTAGTTAAAGCTATTAGTATGATGTGTGCAAACTCATCTCCAAAATTCTGAAAAAATTCAGTTTTGAAGGAAAAACGCAAAAGAATAAAGATTCGTTTAAAAATCCATCTACTAACTCAAAATATAATGCCAATTTGGAATTTCTGAAAAAGTGATGAGTTTTCAAATATTTAAAAATATTTTTTACTGAAACGCCGGTCGCGCCTATTGCTCTCTGCCACTAAATTATATCAGTTGAAATTGGTGGTTAATGGTCCTCGTACACCATACGCCCGTCGCCCCTTTCTTTGAACGTGAACGTGAATCAGCGGGAAGACGGCTGAAACCAAACGCGCTCGTTTCACTTCACTTTCGTTCCATTCCGGCCACGGTTTGCTGACTTCACCTTGGCCTATCAAACAGGCACAATGACATCGCAACATATTGCCGACCCTCCACCCCTACTTTCAAATTATATTAAAACGCACAGAAATGTATTTAAATTATCGTTACTGATATTATAAAGAGGTAAAGTTTGTAAGTTTAGATGTAGGGGGTAATCTCCGAAACTACTCACCCGATTTCAAAAATTCTTTCACCAATATTTAGAATGGACCTTTAGGGTGGACATGGTCTATATATTCTCCCGTTAAAATAAACCGGCTTTTCGTGGAGAGCAATTTTGCAACGTAAGTCGAAGAAATAACGATCGAGCGAATGCGTTTCTTACGAACACTGCCTTAACGGTAAGAAATGTATGAATGCTTTCTGTAAAAAAGTTGTACATCTGAAAAAGGCCCATAAAAAAGTCCGCAACGACATATATCTATATAAAATGAATAAATGTTATACTTAAAATTAATTTTAATTTGTCGGGGGTACTTTAAGTAAGTGGGTAATGTCAAATTCTTATCAAAATATTTGAGATTTTATTGATTTTATTAAGCGTTGATTTTATTAAATGCCAATAAAATCAGCCGTGTATTATGCTTTATAAAATAAATACATTTTTGTCGCTTTTTGACTCACTTATTTTGAAAATCTGTTTTTTGAAAAATCAAACGCCTATCGTTTTGGAGCGAAATAAAAACATTCAAAAAGCGTCACTCATCCTTTGAAGGTATCTGATAGCCAGTGATCACCCTCTTAATCTCAGATTACAAACTGCGGCCATTGCTTTCTCTCCTTTACAAATTTATTTTTATTATTACCTGACCTTGGTTGCACCGCATTGTTTTCGTCGGTCACACTAGCTAGCTTTTACCGGTGTTTTTTTTTTAAACTAGGCACAAAATAGGCATTTATGTTAGTGCGTCATTGTTTGAATATTCATAATATTGTAGACACAAGCGTTATTTTTATGAAATAATATATTGAAAATCGTGTTAGTGAACCGCTAGTCCACAATACAATTACACTGTAGTATGATACATCAATAGTTATGGAGGTAAGCGACTTCAAAGTTTGCATTTTTGTTCTTCGATATATCAGACTTGTTGGTCTATCAATATATCGAACATCGCTGTAGTACAAGTCAAATAAAATTGTTAAATCTCTGCATACATTTGAACCGGACTCTGGCTCACGGTTTTATTTGACTTGTTATTAAAGCGAATGAATTTTTTTTTCCTTTTTTTTCCTGGAAGCATTTCCAGAAAATAAGTCAGAATTACTGAAAGAAAAAAGGCCAAATTTGTAAGTCGCTTATCTCCTTAACTAATGTCTTGACTCTTTAGTTTAGGCAGGATTCTACCTGTAAAGTAAATCTACCTAAAAATGTTATTAGCTTTTCACGGCCGTTCACAATCTTCTGGTTTAAGTTTTATGGGATATTCTGCCGAGTTTCTGGCCAACGCTTCGGATCCTATTGCAAGGTCCATCATCAGAGCTAATGTGATTATGTCCAATTCATTCCACATACCGGCCAGAAATACTCATTCACAAACATTATTTCGCTGCAACAAAACTAACACTACTCATCAAAAATACTCTATAAATAATATCTATAATATATATATGTTATTTAATTACACGATTTATGTATCTACTTTTGGGTATATCATTATATTTATAAGCATATGTAAGTGTTTTTGGCTTGCAATATAGCTTTCGACGCAGTATTGCAAGCCAGTAATTAACCACACCATCGTCAACACTTATAACAATACATCGGCCCTGATGATGGACGCCACAGTTGCCGAAACGTCAGCTAGAAAGGTTGTAGAAACGCGGTAGAGTATCCCAGAAAACTTAAACCAGAAGATATAGTGAACTACTAGCTCTGTTACATTCCTTATATCATCACAGACCAATAACTATCTTCAAAAGCAGATTAAAGCACCCTTTTTACCCTTTCCAAAATCTAATTTAACCCTCCACAAACCCTTCTCCTATTCGTCTCGTTACCATGGAGATAGTTTTGACCCTGTAACGAACGGCCTTAACATTGTATACCATAAATACATTTTCTTTGTATACCGTAAATACATTCATTTAATTGTTCTACGAAGTTGTGCGGTCGGTTGGAAGAAATTTCAAACTGGCCATAAACCCGCCATCGTATTTTCAATTTTTTTCAATTTCAATTCAATTTATTTGTTTTTTATATAACATTTACATTACAAACAAAAATTTAATTCGTAAATGTTGTAAATAATTTAGAGATATATAAACAAAAGCAAATAATAATAAAAAGGTCTATATGCAAAAACAAAATTTTACAGAAGAGAGGAAAAACATTAAAATGTGTGAAATAAATAACCAGAATTTCCGATTTTTTTCAGTTTCTAAAATTCACATACCTTTAATTTATGTTTTCTTTGTTTTTTCATATATTAAGCAATCCCAGTGACATCTTGGAACTGTCGGCATCGGTCATATTTGTTGAATATAGAGGAATATAGACTCTTTTTTCACGTTATCTTTGTACCTTTGAGGTCGAATTTCGGCAAGATTGAGTTGAAATCATGGAAATTAATACCGCTCATGGTGCACAGTGTTATTTATATACATCATTTTAAAATAATAAATTCAGTTTGCGGCCTGATGTACTATATAGACCCCTTTTATAGGGACGCCTTCGAATATTAAACATATATAAAATCATCAAAAATCACATCAAAAGGGGATAAATAAATAAATATATAGGCCACCGGGTGAGAAGGTAGGTACCTGCCGTTCCACTCACCTGCAGCCGGGAGCCGCCCGCTTCCTCCCGCCGCTGATTGCCGAGCAAATCAACTTTTACTTTCCCCCTCGGTTGCGCAACGGATTTACTGAACCGTTTCAGATTTTGACGAGACGCTAACGAGATTGCTTTTCTGATATTATTGTCGTGTTTGTGTTCATCGTTAGCGCGTACTTCACCGGGGCGTCTCTGATTTCCTTCACCGAATCGTTAGTGTTGATCAATAGCTTCAAATTCTAGTTGTGTTATTTATTTATCGAACGATGTTTCTCGTAACTTTCTTGTCATTTTGCCATAATTTGTCATAAAAAAGGAACTCTCTCTTTCCGACTTTTTTTAAATGTTTAAAAAAATTTACGTTCAGTGTTTTATTTCTATATTAATATTTTTTTACAACATAAAAGATGTTCCCCGTCTCCTTAGCTAGGCCGACAGATTCATTCGTTGGGTCCAGTAGTGTGATCTAACACTTATTCAATTCATTAATAATCTATCATTGTAACACATATAAAATGTACAAAATTAGAAATATGACAAGAATGTAAAATAGGATAATATTTAAAAAAATAATAACTCAGGCAATGGATATTTTGTCTTCTGCTACAGTCTTTTGTTTATATTTGAAAAATAGAACAGGAAAAATATACATAAGAAGAAAATATACATTAATTAGTTATTTAGGAGTACAATAAAGAATATTTTCAGTTTATGTGATCACTTCCACAATGGTGGATCCAAACCGATGGCGCTATAGCTCAAATCGAGCCTTGGCCTCCCGCAGTGTTTGCCTCCAATCTCCATGTCCTCAGCCGCTGTCCTCCAATCGCCACCTGGAGTAGTTGCACTGCATCCCTCGTCACTTCATCCTCCCATCTCAGCCTGGGCCTTCCCACTCCTCCTTAATCGTTTAGGGACGCGCTAGCCTGGTATTCTTTGTCCAATGAAGGCAGACCATTTGTCTACGCGTTGTTGGCGACGTGCACGAACCCGTCTGAACCTCGATAACGCTAACAGAGTCAGTCCGCGCTGCACGTAGAATCTAACTTCAACACCTATACGTATTGTAAACAAAATAAAGTCTAATGTGAAATCAAATTGTTTGGCAAATAAAAGCGTTCATTTTCTTATGCCGTACCACCTTTTTATAAACAAAATATCGGTTATGCTCATTCGCCACCTGGTTGGCATTTTTATAATGCTAAAGGCAGCCGTCCAAAAATTTGCCCTCGTTGTCTCGGCGGCTTACTTATTATTTACAAAGTAAAATAAATACAACATGCAATAGATACGTTTTAAGATAATATTTAATAATTTTACATATCCAACCCATCTCAATCTGACGAGCTTCATACGGCTGCCATCCAAAAATTTACCCCTAATGTACATTTTCACATATTTTACAATACACATTTTTGATGAATATTATATAAAATAAGTAGTAATATTATTTTAAAAGTTGGTAGAAATCAGTTTGTTTCACACACACACACATCTACGAACCAATATTTTCGTCACAATTATAGAAATATGTATTGACAATTGACTGATGTCTTGACGATTCTCTATTTTTGAGTATTGGGTTAATAATCGCAATTATAATAATTCCGTTGTCTGTCCGTCCGTCCGTCCGTCATAACTTCATGTAACTTCTTATAGTATAAAAAAATTCTTGTTTTTTCCTTAACTTCTTATAGTATAAAAAATTTCTTGTTTTTTCCTTTTTATTTTATAAATAAATAAATTCATATTCTTTATGGAACCGACATTTAAAAGTACCGTCATTTTTGACGGGTCACAGCTAGTCACCAAATAAAATTCTTACTATTTCTAGAATACGGCCGGTTGAAATATGGCAGTATTGTCGGCTCCACCCAGTATTCGGATCTCTTCCCCTGCACCCGGCTTGCGTGTACATTAACATTTTGAAATGTGCCATTTTATCGGCGTCTTACGAAGAATCAATCTTATCTCCTGCAACCGTGCGATGTGTTAATAATAATAATGATGTTCTCCTACAGGTGTAAACATTGGTATGTATTTCTTTTCTTCTTCCAAATCGCGCAACCTGGTCACAGCGTGGGAGGCTCACCTCAAACATTTGTTGTAAAGAAAATAGAACACGTTTTACGCCCATTGAAATATTCGCCAGTGATTTATTGTGTTGTTTGAAATGTAGCCACTTTACGAGATTCTGAAGAAAATAAACATTCTTCTTAAAATTTCGTTAACGTATAAAAACAAATAATTCCGTTTTTTTTTTATTAATGGTTGCTTTTATTTACCGGTGCTATTTTTTTATCTTCCCACGAGCACGAATCGGGAACCGGAACTCCGCGATTCATTCTCATCATCGGCTTTTTTATAAAAATCACGACTTGTACGTAAACTTATATTAAAAAAAAAGAAAATTTAAATGTTTATGTGACAGAATATTATATATTAATTATATACTAAAGGACTCCTCAGAACAACTGAATTGAAGGTGCTGAGTTCCATTACTGGAAAAACTCTTCGTGACCGTGTCCGAAATGAAGACATAAGGAAATCTTGCAGAATAGAAGACATAGCACGATGGAGTAGATCCAGAAGGAAATTCTGGCGGAATCACTTAGCCAGAATGGACAGTTACAGACTCGTGCATACAGCAGCGAATGAAATCCCCTCTGGACGACGCGTACTGGGAAGACCACCTAAAAGATGGAGGGATAGCTGGACCTCAGATCACAGTAGCACAGATCAACAGATCTACTAAAAGAAGAAGAATTGTGTATTATGCCCATTAAAATCTGAAAAATGTAATAAAAATTGTGATAGGGATGTTGCGAGAAACGTGTTTTATTTCGTAAAAATTGTAGACGAGTATAACTCATTTCAAATAAGGCACATCACTGTTACTTATATTACACATTCACTTTCATTAATTAATATAAAATATATTTTTCGGTAAAACACCTTAATTATATTAATGTTTGTTTTTTTTATTCATTTTTAAGTAATTGTCGTATAAATTTGATAAGCAGAACGTTCGAATTTTTCGTCACCCCTCAGATCTCATTAGACATTCCCCAGTTTTGAGTTGAGGGTATTTCCAACAATGATGTTGGAAATACCCTCAGGGTTTGATGGAAACCGTACGTATTACAAAAAGAGACAGAAAACTCGAACAAAATCCATTTTTATTTATATTTCTTTATTTAGTCAATCATATATTTATAATCATGAACTAATGTTGACCATGTATGTATTCAATCTTTACATATATAATTCTTCTATATGTCTTCTTCGTGTATGTCACTGAACTCCTCCTAAACGGCTGAGCCGATTTCAATGAAATTTTTTCTGTACGTTTGAATGGGTCCCTGGATGGTTAAGATTCACAACTGGACCCGGTAGGTGGCGCCGCAGTTGAGTTCTAGGATTTATGCCACCCAAACGAAAAGCCAACGTTCTGGCAGGATAACGTCTGTCGGGTCCGCTAGTTTTACATAATAATTTTATTTTACTATAAGTTATGACATCTGCTTTCCTTTTAAACCTGTCAATGTTACTCTGTTTTTTTACATTCTCTGGTAGATTATTGTATTCCTTTAATAATATAAACAGTTTTGGGTATTTATTTCTTTCTATTTGGAATTCTTATTTCGTATTAGGCATTCCGTCATTTAAGATTTTACATTTAAAGAGCATTGTGTTTACCTTTAGTCCTTGTTTTATGGCGAGCCAATTTAAATCCCTTAGCATATTTTTAATTTATCGTATTTATTGCTCTGTTATGTTGAATTTGCAATTTTTTATATTTCCTTCGTTACTCAAAGTATGAAATAGATCCATCTGATGGATCTCCAATAAACTGGATCCCATACGAGGGCATTACAAAATCTATAAGCAATTTATTTATTATTATTTGATTTATTATTGCGGATTTTAATATATGTTCAAGTAGGAGTGAAATAAAACCGCCGTTTACGACATTTGACCCGAATAGACGCAACTTTACCACACGAGGAGAAAACACTTAAAAACCGTCCGCGGAAAGTGAGGGTTTCACCATTTATTTATTAGCCGAATGGGGAACACGTACGACCACATCACTGGCAACATAAAACCGAATTGTGTAAGCCGGGCACGTTTATATTGATGTCTTTAATACGTGTAAAAGTTTTATTGTGCGATCGGATCGATAGGTTACCGAAGGGGCTATGAAGCCAGGTTTTTATTTTCCATAAAGGAATTCAAATTAATATTTGTGGACGGAGACCTGTCAAAACTTGAAGTATGGCGGGATGTCAGCATTTTGATTTTATTGACCGGCGTTCGCGCTTCTCCTCCATTCGCTCCTTTTTGCGTCTTGGTGATACATGTGAGGTTATCCAGAGATTAAAGACCTTAAGTTTTTAATAATTGTGAACATATTTTAGTAAACTTATTCTTCATCTAGGACTGCGTCCTGTCATTACTCGGAGCCTGTTCCTGGGATACAGATGTCTAGCTATCTCGCCATCTTTTATGCGGTCTTCCTGGGAGTCTGGTACCTGCTACTCTCACTACTCTCTCAGAACAAGCTCTCTCCACATGATCTCTCCAGTAACGTCTTCTAGATCTTCCCCATCGGACAATATCCTCCACGTCGCGAGTCTTTCGTATTTCATAATTCCTCACTCGGTCTTGGGTTGTCAGTCCCGCAATGAGTCGGAGAGTCTTCATCTCAGTTGTTCTTAGGAGATTTTTAGTTCTGATAGTGTCAGCCCTTGCCTCGATACCGCACGTCATGATTGGGCGGACACAGTTCTTATATATTTTCACTTTGCTCTCCTTGAGCATGTGGTCGTTTCTCCAGACAGCATTTCCTAAGCATCCAGCAACAGTTGCGGCTTTGTTTGCTTGCTCTCTTACTTCTTCGTAGAGGTCTTACTTGTAAGTATTTGAAGCCCATTACCTGCTCTATTATTTTATCGTCAAATGCAAGCTTGCATCGTACTGGCTGCTTCGATGTCACCATGCTCTTAGTCTTATCTACGGAGATTTTCATGTTATATCTTTGTGAGGATGTATGAAATTTGTCCAGAAGTTTTTGAAGATCGTCGATTCATCAGCATAACATATTATATCTGTCTTTTGGTCTCCCACGTTGTAGCTTTTTAGTAAACAATTTTTTATATATATTTAATAAATAGTACCTTAAATGACGTCATCACCTCCTATATGCAAGCTTTTATGTTCATGAGCTTTTAATCGTCAATTGTCATTTCATTAATCATCACGGCCCATCCAAAACGTTTTCCAGTACGAATTTAAACAGGAAATGTTGAAAATCGCACTGACGAATGTCCTGACTATATATATGGTGGACGATCGAAAACCTCCCAGCCTTCGAAATTGAATTATAATTTCTGCCTAAGGCATTGTTGGGCAGTCTTGATGAAAGGGCAATGAAATGATAGTTAAGCAAAAAGCAAAGATTTTTACAAAAATAGCTTGTTTGATTGGTAGTCTATGCTTTAATGAAAAATCTATGCTTTTTTTAAACTCTTAATACTGATCAAACAACCGGCCCTAAGCTTAGGAAAAGGAGAATAGCTCGGAGTAAAGTCCGAACTATTTACGAATATGGTGAATGAACGAAAACCTACACAAATTTGTCCAAGGTAGTTTTTGTCACTAATACTGACTGGCAATAAGATATATCTGCTAATAAACTAATTTTTTACTCTTTTGCAAAGGTAATCTGATAAGAGACGAGTTCCAATACTACAGTGAAACAATGTAGGTTCTTATATTTATAAATATGATGTGTTGGAATGATGTTTTCAATGTTTTTTTTTTGTTCCAGGTAAGCTACTTCTCTGATGACTTCTTGAAATAATCATGGCGATCGTCCTATCAAAGTAATGTATAAAAATATTTTTTAATTAAGGTTCCTACTTAAGGATCTGTGTGGTTTTTAACAATTTCAAACAATGTTTTGGTATATTTTAAAAATATATATTCGATTCGGTCAATTATTCGGATGTGAATATACGTCACAATTATAATAAACAGTCGTGAAAACTTTTTATTTAATTGTTTTATAAATAGTTAACGTGTTGCTACTAAAAAGTAAAAAATAAATTTTCGGCCAAAGATTTTTTGCCTCACTCCAAGCGGGGGCGTTTTCCCCCCATCAACAACATAATTCTGTAATCTATATCAATATCATAAGTGCCCACCTTTTATTTGGAGAGCGAGGCAAACATCTTTTGCACAAAACAAATATTTTTTACCTTTTAGTACATTTAAACGTAAGCACGTTTTTGTAAAAAAAATTGCATGTAATTCATATTTATACTTCGTATTTATTTTTCGATTATTTATTTTTCGCTGCCGGATGTATTTTTCGATGCCGACGGGTTTAAGAGTGACTATTTACTTATTTGTCAAGGCGTTATTAGAAGGTAATTGTGTTAATTTTTATTTAAATAAATTAAATTAATGTAATGCAAAGATATAGAGAATTTATATTCGTTTTAACCCTGGAAACAATAGCTTGATGCTTCTGAAAGCATCTTTGTGATATCTACCAAAAACGCATTTTTTTTACTTTCTTGTACCAATGCATATTAAACATTATTCTCCGCAAAAAAAATAAATTAAAAAATGTTTCTTCTTTTTTCAAAAAAAATCGGACGAGAAAACGGAAAAAATCGCTATTTTTTTATGAAAAGTCAAACTTGGTTTTTTGTAGCAAAATTGCTTTTTTGTGCATGTCTTAATTAATTTGGGGACCATCTGTTTTAAAAGTATTTTATCAAAAGCATATGAATTTTAAAATCTCCGTTCTGCTTATAAATTCAATAACACATATTATGTTTGTCTCAAATTCGTCAAATGGATAGTGGCTGTTTGCTGTCTTTACCCCTCATGTAGTCTTGTGCTGTAAGTGTAGTGAATGTAAAAGTAGTTAATGATGCGTCTAATTTATTTATTTTATGAGTAATAATTAATTTATCATAAAAAGGGTATTGTGTAATTATGTCATATTCAAAATGTTCATAAAATATCCATACTTTGTACTCTAATGTCACTCTAGAACCATCATTAGGGTCAATAATTATTACATGTCAACGGTCTGCTTGCCGACAAAAAATCTAATATCAAATTTCAAATATGTATTAATTAGTTGTAATAATTAATTATACTTTGAGTAATGCACGCCAGGTGCCACCAGGATAAATCGATCATTTTTTTATCTGGAATATCTTTGATACAACTTATATAATCAACTATCCTAATTTCGAATGTCTGTGTCTATAATTCTCTGGAATTAGGCTGGAATTACAACAACAATATTGATGATAACTAGGCGCTAATGAGGCCCGAGTGCCCGAGTGTGACACGTCCGCGAGGCCCAAGTTACACGCTGATTACGTCCCGTGATTTTTCACGGTTTCATGGATAATACATATGTATGCAGTTTCTTATAGCTAGTAGCAAAAACTTTACAGGTGGAAGATAATGAGTCGAAAACGTTCAAGCAACCATGATCTAATATCATTAGTTATGGAGATGTGCAATATCAAAGTTTGCTTTTTTTCAATATTTCCGACTTATTTTTTACAAAACGTTGAACTATCATTACAATAACTTGTATCATCTTCTGCTTCTACCCCTTATCCTATTGGTCGGGTCGGGGTCCCTGCACCGCATACGAGGTTCGAACTCTGGTAACTTATATCGATAATGTAAAATACATAGCTTTAATACAAGACGAATAAAATGATAAAAACCTTACAAAAATTGGAAATAGGATTTTTTACAAGGTTATTATTATTTGAGTTGTATTACGCGAATGAATTATTTCATAATTGATATAAGTTATGTAATGATAGTTAAACTTTTTGCAAAAAATGAGTCAGAAATATTAAAATAATAAAAAAAATGAAAACTTTGATATTGCTTATCACTATAAAACTATTGATATAAGTTCACGGTTGCTTGAATGACGAAAACGATGAGAACCCTGTATATTTTTTAATTTTATTTATTTCTAAAGTATTCTTAATAATTATTACTAAAAATATGCTCTATTTACTATCAAGCTGTGACCAGTCTGTCAGTTGCTTCTCTAAACTAGCAAAAATATATTTTTTAAATCTAGATAGTACGAAATGAAATGTCTCTTTATGTCCAGTTTTGTCCGCTGTTCGTCTGGGCTTGGTGCCCATAGGATATGATTATGACGTGGGTACATATCACACGGATAGGAAGTAATGTAATTTATTCTACGAGAGTAACCGGAAACAGGACGACACATTATATCCAATGTCCTACGGGAGGTCGTTAAAACTTATTGCACCGTCCAAATGAATACTAAATTTCTGCAGAAATTTTCCAGACCTCAGTTTTACGTCGTTTTAAATAAACACGAGTGACGTAAAATATTTCGCTGGTTGACTGTTACATTAAATACACATTTTAAAAACATAAAATGTTTTATGTTTTTTTTTTCAAAGATAGTGATCGTGAACGGAATACTAACTTGCTGCTGTCTTGTAATGGAACTGTAATTTTCACTAGTTTCATGGTTAAAATAATATTTCTACATATTTACGTATGGTTGACATATAGTTGTAGAATTGAATGAAAAAACAAATCGCAATAATAAAAAATATATCTTAGTAAAAAAAAAAAAATTATCGATTTTCTATGGTTACTCTGTTAAATGATATAATTTTAAAAATACGAGTTCGTATATTTATAATATCATTTCTTAATAACATTCACCACATAATAATATTTATAAATCTGTGCATTGAACTCAAAAATAAAATGATTTGTTTTGTTTTGTATTAAACACAAGTTCGCTCGATTGTATTTACAACGTTATTGTTATTCTCAAATGAATATCATTAATACATTAGTGCATTCACAGTTATTAATAACGAGATAAGTAAATAAACATATTGAAATTTATGTAAATATTTCGTATCAATCGCATAATTCTCGTATGCACATATTACAGGATCTCCCAAAAATGTATACGCATAATTATTCGATTACTAAGTCAAGTGATTAATATATCATTTTTTCGCTACTAATTATAGCAAGTGTTCGAATTAATGCGCATTCTGTTCTGAGAACTGATGATAAGTGTAATCAGTGGGATTACAAACATCACGAATCATTCATTTCATATTTGCACGTTCTGCTTCATAAGTTAGCTATTCCCTTTTTTTATTGTTTATTTTTTTTTACATTTTTTAAAAATCACTAGACTCACAAAATGTCCTAAAAGACGTATGTCTGTAGGTTCACTTTCACAATTAATGTTACAATTTTACTACATTCATATTCATTGTATAACCAGAAGAAAAAAAAACAATTTTAGCACATTTGTATAAACTAGCAGGAAAGCAATCGGCTTCGCCGATTGCTTACTGCTAGGCCCTGCGGGCGGCTATTGTGGCCGCTTCGCGGCCAATGACGGCCGCTCCGCGGCCAGCCATGGCCGCTGCGCGGCCAATTGCTGTGCAGCAAACACAATTGTTTACCTATGCCTACGTCAGCCGCTTCGCGGCCAATTGTATCTGGGAAATTTCCATCTTTGCTATTGTGGCCGCTTCACGGCCAATGACGGTCGTCCCACGGCCAATTGTGTTTGCTCAGCAACAAACACAATTGATTTCCTTACTGTTACAAAGTTAATAGAATTTGATAATTGGCCGTATTCTGAAGTAAGCGTTAATTCTTTTTTTGTTTATTGACAGTTACTGTATAATATTGTGACGCTGTCAACTCTGAGTTTTTAAGTTTGGCTGGTTTAAAAATAATGAATTCATCAACATTGAGGAGAAGAAAATCAGGTTTTAGTGTCTATGGTAGCTGTCAGTGACAGACAAAATTTCAGTGAAAAATCAGGTTTTACTGTCTATGGTAGCTGTCAGTGACATACAAAAAATGAAACAGCTATCGAATTCTTCTTTGTATTTATTTTTATCGCTAAAATTACAGCGTCTTATTTATTAATAAATTACATAGCATTTTAGTTTAATGATTATTGATAAATGAATGTATTTTAAAAATATATCATTTTGTAGTCCATTTCACGACCATCATCTTTAATACTATCCACATAATAAAATGTAAAGATTGGACCTTCTAAACGCCCGAGTACATCTTCGTTAACCAATCGAGCATGCTCATTCTTTGGACACAGTATCGCTCGTTTACTCATTAGGGGAACATTCGCTATAGAATGTACTTCATTATATTAGGTCTTTACATATGAAATTGGCGTTTTGCCGTACTGGCAAATTTGATCTCAAATATCTTCTCTTTGGTTAGGAATTCCAAACCCAAATTTATACAGCTATTTACTCATGTATTTGTGTTTTGAAAATTGTAATTCATTTGTTTTTTCCTCAATTGTTTTTTTCTTTGCGTCACTCAGTTTACAAAATGAAAAACTTGAAATATCGCGTTATTTACGAGTACGAGTTCCACCGTGGCACCAGTGCTGCAGAAACGGCTCGAAGGATTAATGATGTGTATGGCGACGGTGCCGCAAAAGAAAACACAGTGCGTTTTTGGTTCCAACGTTTTCGTTCTGGAAATTTCGACCTGCAGAACAAGCCCCGTGGACGGCCGGAGACCAAAGTTGATAATGAAGAATTGAAGGCTATTGTGGAAGCGGATCCATCGCAAACCACATCCGAGTTAGCTGCAGGCTGCGGTGTTAGTGATAAAACTGTTTTAATCCACTTGAAGCAAATTGGTAAGGTGAAAAAGCTTGAAAGGTGGGTGAACCTCACGAATTGAGTGAAGCAAATCAACAAACGCGCGTTGACTGCTGCGTTGCATTACTCAACCGGCACAATAATGAAGGGATTTTAAATCGATTCATTACCTGTGATGAAAAGTGGATCCTGTACGATGATCGGAAGCGCTCATCGCAATGGCTGAACCCTGCCGAACCAGCCAAACCATGCCCCAAGCGAAAATTGACTCCAAAAAAGTTACTTGTGAGCTTTTGGTGGACTAGTGCTGGTGTCGTTCACTACAGCTTTCTTAAATCTGGCCAGACGATTACGGCAGATGTCTATTATCAGCAACTGCAAACCATGATGGAAAAGCTAGCTGCTAAACAACCGAGGCTGGTTAATCGCTCTAGGCCACTGCTGCTTCATGATAACGCTAGACCACACACTGCACAACAGACGGCTACCAAATTAGAGGAGCTTCAATTGGAATGTCTAAGACATCCACCGTACTCTCCGGACCTTGCCCCAACAGATTACCATTTTTTTCGAAATTTGGATAACTTCTTGCAAAGGAAAAAATTCAACTCCGATGGGGCAGTCCAAACCGCCTTCAAAGATTTTATTGATTCCCGTCCGAATGGTTTTTTTAGTAAAGGGATCGATGAACTACCTATGAGATGGCAAAAGTGCATAGATAGCAATGGTACATACTTTGATTAAATAAATATATTAGGTCCTTACATATGAAATTGGCGTTTAGTATGGGAGGAACATAAAGCCGATTTTTTTTTATTATAATATATTTATTTAATCAAAGTATGTACCATTGCTATCTATGCACTTTTGCCATCTCATAGGTAGTTCATCGATCCCTTTACTAAAAAAACCATTCGGACGGGAATCAATAAAATCTTTGAAGGCGGTTTGGACTGCCCCATCGGAGTTGAATTTTTTCCTTTGCAAGAAGTTATCCAAATTTCGAAAAAAATGGTAATCTGTTGGGGCAAGGTCCGGAGAGTACGGTGGATGTCTTAGACATTCCAATTGAAGCTCCTCTAATTTGGTAGCCGTCTGTTGTGCAGTGTGTGGTCTAGCGTTATCATGAAGCAGCAGTGGCCTAGAGCGATTAACCAGCCTCGGTTGTTTAGCAGCTAGCTTTTCCATCATGGTTTGCAGTTGCTGACAATAGACATCTGCCGTAATCGTCTGGCCAGATTTAAGAAAGCTGTAGTGAACGACACCAGCACTAGTCCACCAAACGCTCACAAGTAACTTTTTTGGAGTCAATTTTCGCTTGGGGCATGGTTTGGCTGGTTCGGCAGGGTTCAGCCATTGCGATGAGCGCTTCCGATTATCGTACAGGATCCACTTTTCATCACAGGTAATGATTCGATTTAAAATCCCTTCATTATTGTGCCGGTTGAGTAATGCAACGCAGCAGTCAACGCGCGTTTGTTGATTTGCTTCACTCAATTCGTGAGGTACCCACCTTTCAAGCTTTTTCACCTTACCAATTTGCTTCAAGTGGATTAAAACAGTTTTATCACTAACACCGCAGCCTGCAGCTAACTCGGATGTGGTTTACGATGGATCCGCTTCCACAATAGCCTTCAATTCTTCATTATCAACTTTGGTCTCCGGCCGTCCACGGGGCTTGTTCTGCAGGTCGACATTTCCAGAACGAAAACGTTGGAACCAAAAACGCACTGTGTTTTCTTTTGCGGCACCGTCGCCATACACATCATTAATCCTTCGAGCCGTTTCTGCAGCACTGGTGCCACGGTGGAACTCGTACTCGTAAATAACGCGATATTTCAAGTTTTTCATTTTGTAAACTGAGTGACGCAAAGAAAAAAACAATTGAGGAAAAAACAAATGAATTATAATTTTCAAAACACAAATACATGAGTAAATAGCTGTATAAATTTGGATTTGGAATTCCTAACCAAAGAGAAGATATTTGAGATCAAATTTGCCAGTACGGCAAAACGCCAATTTCATATGTAAGGACCTAATATTACAGGATCTCCCTAAAATGTATACGCATAATTATTCGATTACTAAGTCAAGTGATTAATATATCATTTTTTCGCTACTAATTATAGCAAGTGTTCGAATTAATGCGCATTCTGTTCTAAGAACTGATGATAAGTATAATCAGTGGGATTACAAACATCACGAATCATTCATTTCATATTTGCACGTTCTGTTTCATAAGTTAGCTATTCCCTTTTTTTATTATCTACTTATTTTCTTTAAATTTTTTTAAATATCACTAGACTCACAAAACGTCCTAAAAGACGTATGTCTGTAGGTTCACTTTCACAATTAATGTTACAATGTTACTACATTCATATTCATTGTATAACCAGAAGAAGAAAAAACAATTTTAGCACATTTGTATAAATGTATAATACATACGCAAATCTAAATATAGCAAACTAATAATTCATGATCATTAGAGTAATGATACACATCACATTAATTCATAGGTAACTTATATCGTTTGATATCGAGTCGTCAGACCTGTAGGAAAGGTGCTTTGTAGTTTGTTCAAGAGCTTTAAACCATTTATTGTTGTCAGTTTTGGACTATATACTAAATATTTGACGTGCCCCCTTAAAAGTATGTGACAAACGCTAAAAGGTATTGTGCGTTGCCTCTTCGTCCAATCCAACTATTCGGTAGATTTTCATCAAGATGATATAATATTGCTAGTGGGGTGGTGACACTCACAATACCGCATTCCTTGTCCTTCTTCTTCTTTAATCGTCCTGTTATGTGACCAAAATGTGATGTCTTATACAGCTTGATTGTTCTAAACAATTTTCTTTAGACATTGGCTTTATGTAAGACTTCAGTGTTAGTTATCATGTCGGTCCAGGATATCCTTAACATTCTTCGGTGAATCCACATTTCGAACGCCTCTAAGCGGTTTATAGTGCCAACCTTGAAGGTCCGTGCTCCAACGCCGTAGAGTAGAACCGACCACACGTAACATTTGATCAAGCTTTGTCTGAACTTCACATTGATATCATCAGTGCATATAAGACTTCATTTTATTAAGCGATGCACGAGCCGGTTCTATTCTGCATCTGACTTCCACGTCAGGATCCAAGTCTTCAGTAATGGTGCCTCGGCTGCCCCGAATGCCTGGCATGATGTATTCCTGCAGGAAATACAAATAAACAGTTTTTTCGCTTTCCCTGTCATGTGGCGAGACACCGGTCATTTCTCAGACTGGACCTATCCTATTATATACGTTAGGAATATGTGTTAGGAGGCAATAGAAATCTTGGAATGAATGATGATCTGTCACCGAATGCTAGTAACCTATGATTTTTCCGAGAGTTTATTAGAGTGTGGGTCTCTCGCCGGGAGATTTTGGGTTCTCAGGAGAAACCTTGCAGCGATACACGTTAGCATTCCCGTAAGTGCCGATCACTAGGCTAGGTGAAGGTCTTAGATCGAGGCTTCGGAGCCATGAATCCTCTTCCGTTTCTTTGTTTTTAGCCCTTTCCTTAATCAGGAGAGGTGTACTTCTTGGCGCTCCGCACTTGGATAAGTATATATAGTGTATTAATCTGATTAGGTAACGCACATATGTTAGTATGGTTATCTGAATCTTTTGATACGAATATTGTATCTTTTGTTTATATGTGTGCCTGTTATCTGTTATCTTTTCTCTGTTTGTAGATGGAATAATACCAATATACGCTTAACACTATCGGCCATTGAACGGCATTATCTTCTAGCTAAAGTACCTTGAAAAATATGCAAAACTTGATCCTCTACTGAATGGAATTGATATACATAGATGCACTAGCTCCTCAAACTGATTTTGAATCAAAAATTCGATATCAGTTACGTATAATATTGAAAAAATTTGTTAACTATGATGTCGCTCATCTCCGCAACTGTCTACATTTCGTCCAAAGTGTAAAGAATATTTTTTATTCAAAATTTAATGAAGAAGTTTTTGCTACTGTATATCAATAATCTCCAATGCACGTTTTGCAGTCGCGGCCTTTCGTTCATGTGCAGTTTTGTATCCGACAATCGGCGCCGATTAAGTCGGAATGAATTCATTATTAACAAGTGCACGCGATCGGTCGGATTATTTATCGCCAAAGCAACCGTGATTTCCAGCGATGCGCGCGGCTGCTGGCGCCACCGGGAGCGCCGAGTGTGAAGCGCCAAGAACAAAAAGGGAAATCCGTCTCACCCACTGACCTAAAAACTCGCTCGGTCGGTTAACCCTTTTGTTACGGGCAACGGGAATTTCCGAATTTTCTTCGACATTTTAAAATGGGTCAAGGTGTCCCATTCAGCGTGGATTATTTTTCCCGTAATCCCGTTCAGTATGGTAATAGTATTGTTTTTGGTATTTAGGTTAGGGTTTTTGTACACTTATTTATTTTATCTTAGTTAAAGCTTAAAGTTTCTTATTGCGCTCAAGGATGCTTGCGATAGAATCCATATACTGTACGGGGTGTCTCGTAACTAGAAGCAAAAACTTCGGGGAGTGTTCATTCGATTTTTAATAAAAAACATTTTTACACTTTTTTTATAGAGATGCGAACACGGAATACGTGTCACATCAATATTCTTACTATTTCCAAACTAAGCTAAACGCTTGTGCTATAAAAATAAGACTATCTTGCTGCGAACCCGCGACCTTTGGATCACAAGACAAGACCAAAAAGCTACTCAAACCCGACTTTGGATGAAATGTGAACAGTTGAAGCAATAAGCGACATAAACGTTTGCGATTTTTTTTAAATATTTCTTATTTATCTTTTGTAAAACATTAGACTATCATAAAATTAATTTATAACTAATATTAATAATTCGTTAGCTTTGATACAAGTCAAATTCAATGTTTAAAACATTGCATAAATTTGAAATATAATTTTTGGCAAGGTTTTTAACATTTTATTGTACTTGTATTGAAGTGAATGAATTTTTAATATGCATATAATAATGAAGGTCGAAGTCGCTTGTCTCCACAACTATTTATATTAAAACATTGTTGCCTGAACAATTTCGATTCATAATTTAGGCAAGTTTATTCATTTTATTATTGTAAGTATTTTATTGTAAGTGTTTTATTGTAAGTATTGTGGACTATCTCTGTTATACGCTGTGTACGTTTATTTAACTGCGTTTTTTGGCACTCGCATCGACAGTGTTAAGACAAGAGTAGCGAAATGTAATAATAGGCGTAGTTATGAATATTTTTAGTTTGAGTAAAGTAGGTGCACCCAGCGCGGCGGGGCCGGAATCTGAGCGTGACTAATAACGCCATCTTCCGACTCGCAATGAGCTGTCTCGGTCGTGGCCACGCATGACTCAATTTTCCACGAGAATACGTCTAGCTTATAAAGCTCGCTGCGGATATCAAGAAATTAACAACGCCTATAAATTATTTTTGACTCCCAAGTGAGTAATTGAAGACAAACAATCCTGTGGATCATCGTAAATAATCATCAAAGTAAACTACTATTGTATAACTAGCCGTACACCCGTGAAAAATCACGGAAAATAATTAAGTATTATTTATTTATACATAATAAAACGCCTGTCAAACGGCGAACGCAAGAGGCGTAAATTAATGGTTCCCGTCTTAGCTAAGCCCTTACAATATGTAGTATACACATATATCTATACTTATATATAAAAAGGTTACGTTTGTTTACATGTAGGAGATAATCTCCGAAACAACTCATCCGATTTCAAAAATTCTTTTACCAATATTTAGAATGGACTTTCAGAGTGAACATAGGCTATATATTATCCCGTTAAAATAGAAGGGCTTTTCGTGGTGACCTATTTTACAACTAAAGTCGACGAAAAAATGGCTGAGCAATGCGTTTTTTACGAACGCTGCCTCAACGGTAAGAGATATTTAAATGCTTTCTATAGGGAAGTTGTAGAACTCAAAATGTTCTATAAAAAATTCTAAAAAAATTTTTATCTATTTGTTAAGGTTAATATACAAATTACTATAAATTCGAGTCTGTAATTTCGTTTTGAGTTTTGAATTCCAGGAAGTCACGAACTTATAGGACAGACAGACATCGAAATTATTATATATAGATTATGGCTGTTATACAACGGTTTATTATCTAATAAATTTATGCAAATTATTATTTTGGTGTTCTTATATTTTCATGAATTCTTAATGTATTTAGTATATTATGCATAATATTTACTGTATAGCTGGGTTAAATTATATTATTTGTTTAAATTGTGAAAAGCACTAGGTACACTGTTGTTATTATTTTTTTAAAGCATATTTCTTAAATTGAATTTAAACATATTTCCTAATTGGTTAATCGCAGTTTTGTGTTCACAGATAAACGAATGAATAAAATTGCACAATTTGCTTCATAATGTTTTTTCTTACATCGTAAACGAGGTCTTCTTAGATTTGATAAATTGCCTTCGTGTCTCTAAATATTTCTTAGAAATTGTTCAAATATTACGACACTCCGTAAGCATAAAGCGTTGATTGATTCGATTCAAATGGTCTTTTTTCAGTATCGATCGACCATTTCAGAATCTGAACTTTGTATTACGTGAGCGATTTCAGTTTTTTTTTCGAAATGTAGTTAACGTTAAAAGAGCAAGCTTGTGGACCGTGACCTCGCAAGCTGGGTGTTTAATGGCACCAGAATATTTAATCTCTTTTACTTTTTCCCCCCTTATTTCAGTGGCCATTGTCTCACTGAAAAGCCTCGGCTACAGAGAGACGCGGAGTGCTGTAGAATACCAAGCAGCCCTAATGAGAACACACCTTAATTCGTTCAGAGATGTTAAAAGACGCACGTGCTTGGATAACAAATTTTCCTCCCTATTTTCCGCGCTCTAATTATTTCTTTTAAAATTTCTCGTCGCTATTTTAGGCAGTCAAAAACATGGCAATACGTTTCACGCCTACCAATTTCACAAGTAATAAATTAAATGAATTATTTAATTCACTCGTATATTCCGGGGTCATTTCCTTTATTCGGCCGTATTCCGAAAATAGGAATATTGGAATCTTAAGATTGTTATTCCAACACTTAATAGATGAGAATAAAAATATAAAATAAACGAGATGTAGTAAACGACGTGGTTCAGTGTTCGTCGTTCTCAAATAAGAAGATTTGTATATTTTCACATATCTCTCAAATTAAATACCTTTATTTGCGGTGTCCGATGTCTGCAACGCCTTTAGAAAGGTGATTTTTTCGGAGCTTTCTTATCCAGGCGGTCTGGTCTGATAGAGCTTCAAACGGATTACCAAAGTACTTATCGCAAACGTAACCTCACAATTCTCATGTTTCTACTAAAATTAGATGAAATATGTACTAATGCTGTATTAAAAGCTTATTATAGAAAAAAGATTATTTCATAGTTACTTATCAATTTCTTCGTCCACAGCGTCCTGATGTAAAATCATGGCAAAATTGTCATTGTCGCGTTGGACTCGTCTTTATATTTTGACGTTTGACGGATAACCGTCATGTCTCGCGTCGCATTGTCACTTTGTCTCCCTCTCTCTCTCAAGTAGAAATTGAAAAAGCAAACACCGTCGTATCGTTTATTTATTCTCGTATTTATTTATTCTAGTATTGGGATAACAATCTTAACATCACAATTTTGCTATTTTCAGAATACGGCCAATTGTACGCACGAGTGTTAACACTGATTTGAAATTTAAAAATACGCTACCAGAATTTGAAATATTCCTGTTGAGTTAGATTTTCTATGGCGCCGGTACCAGGTATATCAATGATATTTAGAATTACGAAGATTTCTGATACGGAGTATACGTGTTTGTTTTTCTGGAGAAATCAAATATTAACTTGTTTATCGGCCAATGGTTATCGAGGCAGATAACAGAATAGTTTCACTATTTTCCAACATGGTTGCACGCGCGTAACAGATAGTTTAGTGTATTAGTTAACTTAACCGATTAATTCCGCTATTCGTTAGAATTTTCTCCTCATAACCGATAACCAAAAGATATTAATTACTTGGATTTGCAGTTCAACGAAGCATTTTCCGAAACTTGAAAAGTTAGATCCAACGACAAAATGTCAAGACATTTTATGAAAGAGCTTTAAATAGGTTAGGTTAGGTTAAACTAAGAATAGGTTAGGTTTTTAAATAGGTTAGGTTAGGCTAAACAAAGAATAGGTTAGGTTAGGCTAAATAAAAGTGTAAGCCTTCAGCACAGTTATCAGATCCTGGCCTCTGTTTCCTAGGGCAGTTGCAAATACGGCATTTTTGCCCAATTGGGCAGAATTCGAAAAAGGTTATCTTCAATATTTTCGTTAATTGATTTTTATGAATTTTCGAATATATTTTTATAAAAACTTGCTAAAACTTCTACTTCTAAATGGTTTTTACTTAATAAATACTTTTACTTCTAATTTAGTTTGTACCTACATTTTTCAAAATGGTTACTGTTTAATATAAACTACTTCATCTAATTCGGATTATAAATACTCCTCCAATAAACTCGAGCTATTGGCTCATTTTGGGGAGTATAATGGAATGTTTAGAATGTACATTATAAGATGGGTATAATTTATTTTATAAAAATCATTGTATGTATCTGCTGTATAAATAAATAAATAATATAATATTATGATTTCGTCACCATTCTTAATTCATTAATTTACTTAAAGCTCTTTAATAATAAAAGAAAAAAGTTTTGAAATTTTCTTTGTTGGCATTGTGACGAGAGCACATGCGTACCGCAAAAATAATTATTATTGACATTCTCAGTCTCTCACGAATAATGGTTTGGAGTTTCAAGCAGCCTGTTATGTAATCCCCGCCACATATTTTGGTTTGGTAATGTCCGTAATGCACACAAGAGTGGTTTCCTTTCATCTTCCAGCGGGTGTGAAGAATTGTACATTACAAGCGCGGCGTGCTTTCGTTTTCAATCGTGCCCCCGTGTTAAATGCGGCGTGACGTGGCGCACCGTATTGGTTAAAACCGGAGTGCGCGTTCAAAAAAATTCTCGTCGTATTTTTAAAATTATAATGTCATTAGTATTTTTCAGTATCCTTAATCGGCATGAAACTTTGACTCTGCCGTGAGTCATGGACCCGGGTCATTGTGCAAAAAAAAACGATTCATCCAGTGTGGCAATAATTTAAATCAGATGTTAAATTAAAGCCATGTATTCACTAGGGGACAAATTGTCCCTCAACAGCACGCGCGGCATAGAGTCTACGTGACGTTGCAACGTCGTGCACTGTTCTGCGACCTCGCGCACAACATAGCGCGGCATTTCTACGTGCCGTGGCAACGTTGCCATGCGCACGGTACCCGAGCGTACTCACTGCAACATTCCGCGGAGCGTCAGTACCACGTGGTATATTTACAAGTGAATACGCATGCGCTGTATCTGTCAAGATGACAATGCGGGGAAACGAAATCGTTCTCGAACTCATCGAGCTGTATCGATCGAAGATCGCATAGAATGTCCGTCCTTCTTTCTCTTTGCAGTAAATAATTTCGCATTCTCCTCTTTTTTCTCCTCTTACTTTTCGATAAACTCATTAACATAAACAGATACGCGGCTATCATCATAACCTCATAGGGCGATATATTTCCGCGACGTCTGGAAAACAATAATTATTTGCAAAAAGGACCTTGTTTTTAATAATATTCAATTTACTACAGTAAAACCTCGTTAATTTGAAATTGCGACCCAAAAAAACATTTCGAATTGCGCGGAACCCCGTTTTCGCCAAATGAGATACCGCAGCTGTCAACATAAGCTCATCGGGTGACATTTCCGCGACAAGATATGCGAGTCCCGGTGTGTACACGTCAAATGGCCGCGTCATTGTCCCCGAAACATGAGCGTAGATGTTGATGCGACATGCCGAGCGGAATGTTTCGCGATTTGTCCCCTAGTGAATACATGGCTTAATGCTAATGCGGTCATTCAGGAACGTGCCCTAAGGCTATTTTAGTGGCAACATCCAACAATAAAATAAAAATTCATTTAAAATATATTAAAAAAGCATATCATAAATTTAATCTGACATGTAAAAATGTTGCTTTTTTCAATAATAATAAGTCTACGTATAATATACAGGGTGTAAATGAGCTAATCCATAATATTTAACAGTTAGATTCCTGCCTAAGTTATGATTCAGAAAATGTTCATCGTCGTAATATTGATTAAATAATATTGAAAATATTGAAAAAAATTGCAAATTGATGTACGCTTATCGCCATACCTATTTTATTAGAACGTTTCTTGGACATTTTCGATTCATAATTTAGGCGGGGATCTACCTGTATAGGATTGTGGACTAGTTCTGTTACACTGTGAATAGCAAAAATATAAACATTTAAATAGCGACACAATCGATTAATCTAATTTGTCATAAAAAATAACATCAAATAGTCAACCGTAGTCTGAAATAATCAATATAGTTATTTCTGTATCTTGACAGTTATTGTATAACATTGTAATGCCGCCAATTTTGACGTTTTGAGTTTGACAGGTTTGAAATTAATAAATTCAATCAATCAGAAAGCTCTAAAACGTAAGTTATTCACAATCGTGAATAATGAGCTTTCTAATTGATTGAGTTAATTAATTTCAAATCTGTCAAAATTAAAACTTCAAAATTTGGCTGCATTACAGTGTTATACAATAACTGTCAAGACACAGAAATAGCAATATTGCTTATTTCACATTACGACTGATTGTCTTCTTTAGCTTGATGTTATTTTAACCAAACTTTGATAGGACTAACTACTTATAAAGCTGCTTTGTAACTCGTTCCACCTCAAAATACAATCTGTTAAAGTCTAAAAATAATCTAGACATTTTTACTGACAATTTGCTTTTATTTAAAATGAAACTCCGTAATCTCATTTATGATTATTGAAATAAATTTGATACTTCTTTAATTGAATCCCATTCCCTCCCTCTTCCCACCCCTCCCATTTTATGCATTACCATAATTTAAATCTTTGAAATATTTGTTATTTATCACATATTCTTTATCATTGTTCTTTATTTAGTTTTTTTTTTTACCACTTTCTAGGAACTTCACTGGTCATACTAAACAAATATTTTTTTTGATATTTTATAATTTTTTTTAAATTGTACTATATGTTTCCCAAAAAAAAATATATGTATATATGTTGGTGTGATTTTTTCCGACATATAATTTCTGTGGTTTATGCCTGGTCTGCAAGCTTTTGAACGTTTGAAGAATTTTGAACGCTTTCGAGATGACTCCGACAAGAAAGCATTTCATCAATGTGGTTTTAGTGAAGAATTTATTCATTGTCGATAAAAATACAACCCCGCTATGTTTACCTTCAGGCGGCTCTTTGTTTATTTATAGATCGTCTGAAATATTACGTTTTATTTATGTTTTCTCTTAATGTAAACACCAAGTATTTATATCCCGAAGATGTGTGTAGGGATATGATTAGCATGTATATAAATATCAGCGTTCCGCGTGACGTTTAGTTTATTTTTTTTAATTATAACTAACAGTTTATAAAAGATTGGGCGGTGCTCTCATCACTGAGAGTATTCCGAGTACATTAAGCTAATTATTTCAGATAACAAACACACTGCACTGGAATATTAACGTTGCCTGTGTAAACTTGGACATCTACCAAAAAATGCAATTTTAAACTTTTTGTACCAATACATATATAATGCTACTCTCCACATTATAAAACATTTTTAAAATAATATTTCTACTTTATTCAAAAAAATTATTGACAGACAAAGGGGAAACAGACAAATGCGCTCATTTTGTATGTAAAGCCTAACTTCAAACAGCCCTTCTGTAAAATTGCTTTTTTGTTGATACTTAGTGTATGTACGGGCCGTCGATATAATTTTTCAAAAGTATATCTATAATATAATTAATAAAAATGAACTTCGTTTTCTCCACTTTTGTATTGAAAATATCAACATGTTTCAGAGCCCACGGCCTCTTCGTCAAGATACAATTGTATACTAACAAATTAAATTAATCGAAGTATAGACAGTAAAAATATAAAAAATTTATATGGGAAATGAATAATAATGAAGTACCTACTATCATGAAAACAAATTTAAAAGATACTTGATAGATTTAAAAGATATTTGTAAAAAAGACCTGGTTATTTCTAATGGAATGCGCTAATCGTCAACAGTTAGTTGTACAATTTAGTATGTTTTACAAAAATCCTTTATATAAAAGAACAAACAGTCTTTAGAAGACATTCATGTGTTTGGGTGAGTACCAATTTTATGTCTGCGCATATTCTATTCCAGGACTTAAGAATATTTTGAGTATGTTCAAATGTTTCAAAAACACAATACTCGATTTTATCCCCAGGGGGACATCATTAACCAAGATGTATTATAGATGTCTCATACAAATGAAGCTATTTTTACTCCCTTTCTTTGAACTCGTAGCGTCTGCTTGTCTGCTGAAAAAGCGTTGGATCGATTTTTAACCCTTTTCCCGTGATCTAATCGAGCTGAAACTTTGCAGGCAGACTCGTGGCGACGATAAAAATGATCTAACAAATTTTCGTTTCAAAAAATTAAATAATTATAGTATAATTTTGGATTTTTCGAAATTTTAACGATTTGTATATTGTTTAATTTTTGAGCCCGACGCGTGGAGTAGGCGCGAAACCTGTTTCAATGAGAAAGGGAATATAATAAAAACTTGGTTTTTATGTGTTAGCTTTTTTATATGGAAAAGTAGGTATGGAATTCTTTTTCGGGTGTTCATAGTGCTTACGACCTATCGTACAGCTGACGTAAGAAATCACTTTTCACAATGTAACGTTCACCAGTTCCACCCATGATAGAATACCACGTTTATCCATTTTATGGAAGTTGTATATATATTGTATATATATATAATATAGATAATATATATATATATATATATATATATATAATATATATATATATATATTAACTTAAATATTAACTTGCACACCTTGTTTTCAAAGTAGTTAAAACTGCTTTTGCCCATATATGTGTAGGTATTTAGGATTTGTAAATTACGTTTGTCTATTCGTATAATGCGTATTTTAAAGTAGTATAAGCATATGTTTGTCTAAAAGATTTTATATATAATATATTTGTCTAAAACAATATGGAAAAATCATTATTTACGATTAACTGTATTATATCTGGCGATGGTCAAACTGTTATTTTAATCGGTTACACGTGGTACTATTATTTGAGATTTTGTACCTGATCGTACCGATGATTGGTAAGTGAGATGTAACTGTTGTCTAGCACCGATGGTTGCCCGTTTTGCGAATTTGCGAAATGCGAAGTTGCTAAAAATCAGTTACTTATCATCGACACAATCAGATACAAAATCTCAAATAATGGATGGTGTGTCACCGGTTAAAATCCCATTACTAGTTTTATCCAATTTTTCAGATACTCATATTATTCTCATAATATGAAAATTGTTATTTCTCAACTCAAAATAGGTTGAACGTATTTATTTATGTAAGCATAAAGTTTATCTGAGAAATGTCAAGACATCTATCAAACGTAATTAAGTCAAAATTGATGAAGCATGCAATGTTACATAATAGCGATCAAGATTGTTAAGACAACAATTGAAAATAGATCCGATTCACAGTATTCGTGTACCTACCAATACTTTTTAAAATTTAAGTATTGAGAATATCAAATAATTCAGAAATAAAAGTAATGAATCTACAAAAGATTTATCAACTCGACTATCTTTCTTAATAAGTCCATTAGCAATAATATTTTTGCCTTTTAACAAGAACGTGGAGGTAAGTAATGGTTTGAGTCATAAATAATATCCGTTATTGAAAACATATTATAATGATTCATCAGCAATCCTAATTGACTCACCATACTTCAAGTTTTTACCTGTCTGAAATAAACGGGTATCCCTCGGTCTTATAATGAGAGTCTCTTTAAATAAAAAAGTTATCAGTCAGTGAAATGGGAAGGATTGATATAATTATGACATAAAAAAAATATGCAGTGTGTATGGTGAGGTTACCACAACTGACTGGCAAATGCGAAACTGGTTTTTGAAATTTCAATTTGGAGATGCGTCATTGCATGATGAACCCAAACCAGCGGGTCTTTTGATAAATTTTTTAAATCATTGAAAAAACCTCGCAAAAACTGTTTCAGAATTCTAATCGAAAGGCACCGAAGAGCTTAAATACCATTCCCAATAAATGGCAACATGGCATTGTAAATATAATACACTGAGATAGCATTCTTCTTTATTGATCAATAATTTCGGAAAATATATTATTTAACGCAACAAGCGCACGCTTGAGTATGATAGAATACCACAAGGACAGCTGTCCGTCCCTCCTATTCTTAATAATTAGTGATTATCTTAGAACAAAACAGACAGGTGTAATTATTGTAATTATTTATGTATCTACATGTGATGTTTCAATGAGAAATGCCAAAACTTGTATCAAATGTCAATATTTCTACCATTATAGCGAAAACATTGACTTTAACTTAATATTTGGACACTCATCGGATAAAGAAATTAGTAGATTTGTGTGAAACAAACTGTTAGCACATCAACAATATAAAAACCAAAAATCATTTGAAAATACAACATGTAAACTAAATGATTAAAAAAAGAAAAAAATTAACAAAATAAATACAACAATTGTGGCGTAAAGTTGTAAAAACGCCACTATCCACATGAATCCCATGTGGATAGTGGCGCTTTTGCATCTGTATGCCACAATTAATAAATCACATAGTATAAAGGAAAACTATAAAGTAGAATATGTGTAGATTTGTCTTTTTAATGTATGTAATATACGCACGAGCATTAAAAATATCAATTAAACTATGTTATTACCTGGGCTACGCAGTCTATAGTCTATATATAGCCGAATTCAACTGTGTGTAGGTAGTGCGCTGGGTACTCGGTCTGTCGCGAAACAGATCGCCCAGGTACTCTAAAAATATAATTCTGATAACGTCCGAGTTCTGAATGACAAGTATTTTTCCTTCTAAATATTCGTATATATGAACAATGTAAAACGATCGCTATAACCTCAAAGCTGTATTATGTATTTCCACGTGGAAGGATAATCTTAATTAAATGAAGTATTTTAATTAGAAAATGTTTGCGATTCCAGTTTCAGTCCGACCCGGAGTTGAGAGCTCGCTGCTCGTTAGGATCAAAACTAATTAAAACGTGAACTCATCCACGTTCCCGGCCATCAAGGTCGCCGGAGGAGACTTAAGCCATGTATTCACTAGGGGACAAATTGTCCCTCAACAGCATGCGCGGCACAGAGTCTACGTGACGTTGCAACGTCGTGCACTGTTCCGCGACCTCGCGCACAACATAGCGCGGCATTCTACGTGCCGTGGCAACGTTGCCATGCGCACGGTACCCGAGAGTACTCACTGCAACATTCCGCGGAGCGTCAGTACCACGTGGTATGTTTACAAGTGAATACGCATGCGCTGTATCTGTCAAGATGACAACGCGGGGAAACGAAATCGTTCTCGAACTCGTCGAGCTGTATCGATCGAAGATCGCATAGAATGTCCGTCCTTCTTTCTCTTTGCAGTTAATAATTTCGCATTCTCCTCTTTTTTCTCCTCTTACATTTCGATAAACTCATTAACATAAACAGATACGCGGCTATCATCTTAACCTCATAGGGCGATATATTTCCGTGACGTCTGGAAAACAATAATTATTTGCAAAAAGGACCTTGTTTTTAATAATATTCAATTTACTACAGTAAAACCTCGTTAATTTGAAATTGCGACCCAAAAAAACATTTCGAATTGCGCGGAACCCCGTTTTCGCCAAATGTGATATCGCAGCTGTCATCCATAACCTCATTGGATGACATTTCCGCGACAAGATATGCGAGTCCCGGTGTGTACACGTCAATTGACCGCGTCATTGTCCCCGAAACATGAGCGTAGATGTTGATGCGACATGTCGAGCGGAATGTTTCGCGATTTGTCCCCTAGTGAATACATGGCTTTAACCTTTCAAATTTACAAAAGGACTCTTTCATTGGAATGAGGAATTTCTTGCCTTTACTGGAGCGGCGAGGATATCTCGCTCGTGGGTAACCTCGAGTGTCAGATAATTAAATGATAAATGATGTGTGAGTCTCAGAATTTTACTGAATTCTGAATGGCTTTGCGCGGATAGAAAATTTTAACTTATTAGCAAATAAAATCTTTTTGGAAGCATATTTTAGACGGAAAAGGAATTGTGAAGTTATTTAATAGTTCTCGGGATTATTGAAGATAAAATTTTCTATAGATGGCTCACGATCTTTTTTCAAAAAATGTACTTATTTTTAACATGGAATCTGTTTTGTCCGGCAGAGATACCAACTGTCTGAATACTAAATAATGGATATTGAATTAATACAGATAAAAAGGGTTATTTTATTATTACTTCGGGTATTTTTTATATAGTTTAAATCTTAAAACAGCAAATGGTTATTTTCTTCACTTAAGAATGACGTATCAAGAATCTGTACGATTTTGTTTTTGCAATGACGTTGGCCTGTCGTCTTATCATTTGTTGCGATAAAAAATTAGCTATCCGTTACGTGGACCCGTACGAAGGTCATCCGTATTGTTATCAGTTTAACTCAGTTCTTTGAATAACAGAGCACCGAAGATGGAAGTTTTAACATGTTTTCCATTCGGTTAATTTTCAGACATTTTAATTTATTACGGTGCTTAGGCACTCCATGGAAAAGTTTTTTAGGGTACATTCCGTGTACAAATGTTTTCACAACAATTATCAGATAAGTAGGTACACTACACATTTGGCTCTATTCTGAAAAAAGAAGATTGTTATCTGGCGATTGTTGCCCCAACACTCAAAAATAGAAAAATGTCAAGACATCTATCTGTCAAATGTCAATATTTCTATCATTTACTGTGACGAAAATGTTGGCTTTGATTTAGGGATGCATCGATACGCACTTTTTCCGATACGATACCGATATTTATAAAAAAGTATCGACGATACCGATACCGACAGTGAAGATTTCAAAAGATGTGAAAAGTTGTGGGTTTAGATTAGAAACAGACGAAATTACTTGTATAATATTTATTTAGAGTGTTTACTTTATAATATGTACAGATCCACAAATTCATTTAATACAAACTATCACCACATTGACATTTTCAACGCAACAATAAGAAACATAAAACAAACAATATCTACACTACCGCACCCAAACTAATTTGTACATTATATCTTCCCTTCTACTCCCGTCCCACATTCCCCTCCACCCTCTCCATTCGCTATTAATGTATGTTAAAGTAAATTTTTAAATTCAGTGGAAAATTTTTAAGATTGTTTTAAAATAAATAAAAAAACACACAAATACACACACTCACACAAACTCACTATTGGACATGATTTTTCTTATTTTTTTATCGATTGTATATATGTGTTTTCTTGTAATTGGCCCAAAACTCTGTACATCAATTATTGTTTTTTTTCAAGATTGATTAATTATATGGCTGTAAGAAAACCAATAAATGAAAATAAAATAAAATAAAAAAAATAATAAAAAAAATTTAAAAATTATAATTTACCAGAACATTACGTTCAGATTATTATATGAGTAGCTCGTTGGTCTAGAGGTCATGACCTCGCCTAGTAATCTGGAGGTCAGTGGTTCGAGCCCCATTCCAGAACACCAGTAATTTAGTCATATTTTCACAGCACAGGCTTTTGGCTTAGCTTGAGAATAGTTAAAATATTGATGAGGCACGTATTCCGTCTTCGGAATGAAATTATGAAACGCGGGGATTCCCCGAGCGTAGTTAAATTGTGCCGCGTTTAGACATGAACGAATTAAGCGCGAATATGGCGTATTTACATACGAATTATCTGTAGTGCGAAATTCAAGATGTTTCCGTATATCGGCAAATTAACATCGCCGATTCTGATATATCGGAAATCCCACGATATCGCAGATATATCGGATTCGGTATCAGATTCATCCCTACTTTAATTTAATATTTAAACTTTTTGTATTGTATTGTACTTTTGATAGATAAGTGTGTGAAACAAACTGATCTACCATTTTTTTAATTAACATGAGTACGTGTGCAAAAACTTATATTTTACGCAAAACTTTAGATTTTTACAGTTTGTGTCATTATATAAATATCGCTTCGACATTAAATAAGCATGTCTTTATACAATTTTACAATCCATGCGTAACAATACATTGATTTACACCTGTTTTAATTTACATACAATGGTTTGCACGCCGTTTTAATGACAATTATTTATGAATCTCTCATACTCCCCATTCCCCTCAATCAATATATCACACTAATTAGACAAAGGTCTCATTTACAATCGCTATAGTCTTATACGTAAATGAATTTAATAATTACTCAGGCATGAATAAATACGTCCCGTCTATTTTCGAGTGTTGGGGTAATAATCGCCAAATAACAATCTTGTTATTTTCAAAATACGGCCGAAGATGTGTATTTGGATGATATGTTAACTATAAGGTAATGTGATTGGTGATCACAATTATCGCCATTATCTACTAGAGCGCATGACGGTGGCAATTTCGGGATTGCTTCGGGAAGTATGTGAAAAGGCCATGCGTGTTTGTGTGAATGATTAAAAACATATGATTGGAGAGGGGTTGCTAAAGAATAGGCGAATGTTGAATGTAGCATAAACAAGACGTCTTCGAAAGACCCAGCAGAAGAATGTAATATAGTATACTCTGCCTACCCCTGCGGAGATACGAAGTGATGTAGGTATACTATCATTCTTCATCATCATCTTTATACACTTATCCTAAGGAGGGCCGAGAACCCAAAGACTCTACAAGGCGTCTTCGTCTTCCTCTATCTTACTTACGTCGCTTCAGTAGTGGTTGATCAATCAAGGCCTAAATTGTCATCATACATTATCTTATGCTGCATGTCCCAATTTTGTACGTGAGATCTATCGGACGCTTTCCCTCCGGAGTTACCAAGAAGACACATTTCGGCAATTGCAAGACGTGTCCAAACCAAGGCTTCCTTACACTAGTTCATTGAGCTCTATTTTATTTCCTGATAAAAATAACCATGTTCTTGTAGCCTCTCTAGAATGCTATAGAAAAAGTCATAAATAAATGTTTTTGTTCTCAATTTAGTTGCTAGTTTAGTAAAACAATACGTGAAAGCCGTGTGCCCATAAATGTGGCAATAAAAACAATCTCCTTTGGTATACTGCCTCCCTGGCATTTTGTAGGTAATAAAAATCATACTTTTGTAAGCACTTAACTCAGCTCGAAGCTTTTACACTGTTGTTAGTTTGCAAATACTAGTACATTACACTTTTTACGAGGGCTCAACAATTTATTCCCAATCATTATGACGCCACTTTGTCCGCCCACGAACGATGACAAAGCTAAAAAGAAATTCGTTATAACGCCATTCTTTGTATTTCTATACTGGTATTCTAAAAACGCACATAAAAAGAGGGTTGAATGTACAGAATGTAACAGAGCTCGTCCACAATACTTTACAGGTAGATTCCGTAGATATATTTATCAGTCAAAACTGTTATAACGTTAACAATTATGGAGATAAGCGTTTTCAAGGCTTGCATTTATTTTTCAATATATATTTCTGACTCTTGTTCTGTCAAACGTTATTCTTCTTCGTGAACAATATCGCATTGATGTCGTTCACCCACACCTTGACGTGCTATTACCAAATAATCAAACTGTATGTGTCAAGCTTATAAAATTTAATTATATGTTGTGTTACTCCAGCATCCGACCATTCTTGAGCTATATTAATCTGAACGTTTATCCCAATTATAATAATGTCGTTATCTGTCTGTCTTTCCCCGTAACTTCGTATAACGTCCGTAACTTCTTTATAGTATTTTTTTTACATTTATAGTGACAACATTTTTTAGTGTTTACAAAAATATATAACCAACCATGTTTCATTGTTGCTGAGGGTCTTAGCAGCAAAGTAAACACTACATTAATTTAACCTGCCTGCTACACTAATATACTTATATATTTCAACACTAATGTGCCAATAAACGGACATGAATAAGAATTTATTGTCACTTTATTCGACTAAAGCCCGGTCGCCGACAAGAGAGATTTTCGTACATTGACCCTACGCTACGCATCCTCGTCGCACGCGTACAATTATGTTGCTGTCACGCTCGCACAGGCACAGCGAGCGAGCGTGACAGCAACATAATTGTAAGCGTGCGACAAGGAAACGTAGCGTAGCGTCAATGTACGAAAATCTCTCTTGTCGGCGACCGGGCTTTAGTCGGCATATGCGACGTTAGCTGTAGTGGCGTGCTGGAATTTTTCCGATTTTCCTCATTTCATTTTTGTTTGTTCGTTTTAAAATTATCGCTAATGCTTTTTGGATTATGATGACATTCGGACTCATTTTCATGTTTCTAAATAAAACCACCACGACCCTCGCCGGTGGCGAAGTTGGAGTAAATATTGACTGGATTGTCAGTCTTGAAATCATGGCAGCGGGGTCTGGGGTCAGCAGCCGCCGACTAATGACCGCGTGGCGTGCGCTAGCAACTAAGTACCTACACACGACTCGGCTGCAATTAGAATGCCCTTTGATGGTAATGTGTTGAACAATCGTTGTTGGACGCGTAATACCGGCTATGTTTGAGCTAATTTGTTTTTCCGATGTCTTGACAGTTATAGGCACATGCATTATTAAACGTTGTGTCAATCGATATTTGCCTGAAAATCATTGCGTTAGACGTGTCAACGGTGAACAGAGAAAATATGTTCCAACTAGGCGTACACCCGTGAAAAATCATAGACATAATAACTGCATGATTTTGAAGCTGAAAATTCGTGAATAGAAAAACCATTTGTTTTTTTAATTGGCCATATTCGCTTAAACCTAAAACAAAATAATAAAATAATATAAAAAATCAAGACCGTAATTAGATCGGCGACCCTTGCGTGTTGCGCGCTGATCATCACACTCTAATTATCTCATGTTGTAAGTACAAATTACTTCCAGCAAGTTGTGGACGTTACGGACAAACAGACAGACATCGAAATTATTATATTTAGATAGGAAACTTGTCATCAAATTTAATATAAATCTTCATTGCGTGCGTTTTGTATAGCTATACAACATTAAATTAAATGCAAAATCAGTACAGTAGATATTTAGACTTCTTCAAAATTTGACAAAAGATTAGTAAGTAGTAAAGTAAAGACAAAAGACAAAAGACTAGTAAAAAATAGTTTTTTTTAAAAAATCCTCTTAATAAATGGCGAAAATTAATCTACTTAAACTGTAAATTCATTTTAATCAACTATAAACGAACTTTACGTCTACCGGTTTCGATACCATTGTATATTAGTTAGGACGGACGCATACTCATTATCCATGAATTATTTTGGTAAAAAAGATAATTTTTGAACCGAGGCGTGGTCACAGTTATAGTGGAGGTATAGGAGATTGACAAGTAGACAGTAAAATGGGGAATATATCAAATAATGGTTATTTGTAAAGTTTAATTGGTTATTAATTATATCGGCTTTAGTGTTCAGTCATTTGTCGACTTAAATAATTTAAAAGCGTTTAAAAATGTGTTCTGTTTAGTGTCTGTATTGCAGAATGGAAGACTAAACATAGAAGCTGGTATGTACACAAAAAAACAAAAGTGGAAAATGACGTCCTTTGGGAACGTGGGAGCCAATAAGTTATAATTCCCGCCTTCCCTCCTCGGGCACTGCGGGCCGCGCGGCCGCCCGACTCCTCCCGACCGGCATGATCAATAAGGGTAGGGCGGGCGGGAGGGGGGAGGCTGCGGCCGCGTGCGACCAAATAATTACGATTTACCCCAACAGCCGAGCGGGGAATTACCACATTTCCAAGAGGCAAATTGCTCGACCCAGAGGTGTCTGGCGAAATTCTCTTATTGATGGGGCAAAAAAATCGCGCTGAATTTCTTTGGCCTTTGGCAAATAAGCTAAAATTTCGAAATGTTACGTACCGACAAAAACGCCTAGCTCTCCGTTTACACGGTAGATTGGTCCCCCAAAAAAAAACAGTGAAAATGGAGTTTGTGTAAAAAGAATACATGTAAAAAAGTAGATCTGAAAAAAAAAGTATCTGTATTGGGTTAAACGTCGACAGTAACGAGGATAAGCGACATTAAAGTTTGTAATATTTCTGACTAAAATGTGTTATACAGAGCGTAACAGAGCTAGTAAATTTAATGATTCTTTACAGGTAATCCTGCCTAAATTTTGAATCGAAAAAATTAACATCGACGCCCTAATATGAGCCAATAATATGAATAATAAATAGCTATGGGATGAGCGACTTCTAAATTTGCATTTTTTCTCAAATTTTCCGACTTGTCTCATGTAAGACGTTGGACCATCACTTATCTTATCTACATTGAATATTAAAAATTCATTCGCTTTAATACAAATCAAATATAATAACAAAAAATATATTTTTCAAATTTCTTCAAGGTTTTTATAATTTTATTTGGCTTGTATCAGAGCGAATGAATTTTTAATATTCGATATAAATTACTTACATGACAGTGTAACGTTAATTGAAATATTGAAAAAAAGTTATGTCGCTTGTTTGTAAAGCATATTCTCCATTCAAAATTGAATAAAGAAGGTTCCCTTTAAGTTTTTGCCACTAGTCACCAGACACCCTGTATAAATAAAAGTCATTTCTATACATTTTTCTTGTATTTTTTTTAAATACAGATTATTAAAATCATATCGATGACCCTGACAGACATATTCCTAAATTGACATTTACACGGAAGTTAAAATATTACAAAATGTACTTTTATGGTGAAAAACTTATAAATAATGATTAAAGTAATGTTGAGTTTTGTCGTAAATATCGAATGAAAATCCTTCAAAAAGTAACAAAGCGTGCGTTTTACTGTTTGTGTATTTTTTGCGCTTTTCAATTTTTGAATTTGACATACCGTTTTCTTTAAGCAACATATTTTATTTCGTCTCAAGATTCTAAAACCGAGGAAAACTGCATATAATAACTCGTTAGAATACGACATTTTAGAATAATTTGGAAACACCTAGAAACCAGTAGAACACACGGATACATACCAGAAGATTCCAGAGAAAATATTTTTAAAAATTGCGTTGCTGCCGCACGAAGGGCCGCCACAGGGATGAGTTTGTTTTGAGAAGCGAGTTTACTAGGCAAGCATAAATGCCGGGCGAATTTTTAAAAATTTAAATTAAAGAGTATATAAATTGAATGAGGATGTTCTTGGGAAAATACAAGACATTTTATGAAAATGTCTTCCTTATGTTGGTTTCTTATGTTACCGCATTGGTAAACAATTTTATATGAAAAACCTTTAAATGGAAATGTTTTCCTGGATGTGTGCTGGAAAGCTTCTTTTCCTACTTTGAATCTGAAAATGGAAAAGAAATTGTTTTCGAGAGATGGTGTTCCCACACCCCTACATAGTTCCTTATTTGGGCCTACGGTGTGTGCCGCCGAGCATAAAAAATATTTTAAATATGGATTTGTGTAGATGCCGCGTATTATTTAGGGATTTTTGGTGAAATGAACCCTTTAGTGAACTTTTGCTCTTATAACTCGCGTTAGAGTTGACTTGAGCCATATATTTTTTTGTCCATTTATATCTTGTATAGAGAGCGACCAACTGATGAGCCAGATTTTCCGATGACAAAATCTATTAAAAAAAACATGCCACAATATGTTAACATTTATATTTTATCAATTTAGTGTTAGCTGTCGCACCTTCGGCTGCCACCCGAATGAGTCTGCGTTTTTGATAATAATCTTCTTCTTCTTCTATCTCTTATCCTAGTGGGTCGGGGTTCCTGCACCGCATAAAAAGTTTAAACTTTTCCTGTCTTGGGCTTCGCTTTCCACGTCAGCCCAATTTAGTTGCAACCTCGCTTCGCAACAGTCCTCCAACTGTTTCCGTCAGTTCCTCCTAGGACGGCCCCTTGGTCTTCTGCCTTCTGGTCTTGCCTGTAATATCCGCTTTGGCAGTCTATTTGCTGGCATCCGTAAGATATGTCCCAACCACCGTAACTGTAATTTCTCGATAAACGTCAATAAAGGTTCTACTTCGAGACTTTCTCTTATTTGAGTATTTCTGATTCTGTCCCTTCCGGTAGTAAAAACCCCATCTCGGCGGCCTGTAGCCTTGAAGGGGGTTCTTTCGTTCGAGAACCAGTGCTCGTGGCCGTATGTACACTAGGGTTGGCCTGAAAACTGAATTGTATACTGCCAACTTTGCTCGCTGGCTGAGCTCCGCTTTTCTAAGTACGGGATAATACAGGGGTCGTGCTACTCGGCTTGCGGCTCCTAGCTTGATCATAATCGAATATTAAGAATCGAGAAATAAATGTCCAACTTTCTATGCAAATTCTAGGCAAATTCGAGTGGAATCTGATACTTAGAGTATCTGATATTTTGAAACTATACTGCATTTAATGTTACAGTAGCCGGCAAACATCTTGAAAAATTTCGGCGTAGTGGGGGGAAGTTTGCGCATGTACCATTCCACCTACGAGACCCAAATTTTGTCTTCTGCGCATTCTCGAACTACGCCAAAAATTTTCAAGAAGTTTGCCGGCAACTGTACGCCCTCGAAAGCAGTAATCAGTCTGCCCTCTACCTCCGCGGATAAAGATCGTCCTTCTGATGACGTTGAATAAGAATTCAACGAAACGTCGAGAATCGTTTCTCGGAAAAACATACGGTTCGTATAAAATATTCGCAACCAGTTAACAGTTAAATATGTCTAACGACCGTAATAACAACCTTAACTCTTTAATAAACTCGTGCCGTTCTCTAAGGACTACTAACTACTACACCAACAAGCTTCTCTTCCGTTTGATTCCGTCTGAAATACGAATTAAATTGGAACACAACACTGCATTCATTATAAACATGTAAAATTAATAAAAATATAGATACTTTGTTTCTCATCTATGTTTCATCATTTATGTTTCAGGGTCCCTTCGTCAGGATACAGTGTATATTCATTTTATTTATTTCTCATATATTATTTATATTTTTTTACTGTATATACCTACTTCGATTTTTAATTTGTTAGTATACATTGTATCCTGACAATGGGACCATTGGCCCTGAAACGTGTTGATATTTTCAATACAAGTGGTGAAAAACACAGTATATTTTAAGTAATTATATTAATAATGTCATCACAAAACCATTTAGCTCCTTTTGAAGAATTAATTATGAAGGGGTTTAAAAAATATTATTCAATTTTATTATCTATCTTTAAATTTCAGAATTTTCGAACAAAATTTTTCTTCAAGGTTTTAATACAAAGTTTTGAAGTCGCTCCGTAGCTTTTGGTATTAGGACGTTGATGTTACGACATTTTCGACTCAATATACCTGTTAACTGTTGTTGACTAGCGCATATACACACATGTCTTAGTTCATTTTAGTTAGAATAAGTAAAGAATATAGTAAAAATGTAGCAAAAAAAATTACAGATGATGTCAGAAATATTGAGAAAAAATTGTTAGTTTTTAAGTCACCTATCATCCTCATCGTTTATATACTAAGAATGTCATTGATATTGATTCATTTTTTATTCATAAATTAGGCAGGAATACGCCTGTTACTTATAGTGGACTAGCTCTGTTACACCCTGTATATAATATAATTACATTTCAATTAGATTCTCAAGGATAGAGGCAGCCAGGCAACGCGGCAACTCCTCGTTATGTAATACGGTATGTTTGAAAGCCGCAGAGATTCCGTATTAAATGGGAGAACCCTGTGTGTGTGTATCCGCTATGAAACTGAAAATGTGTGTTATACCGTGGGTAACTGACAAAGATACAGTAGTGTTCATCGCTTCTATGTACATTTGAGCAAGTGTTGGTGGGCATCGGGCACCAGACTCGTGTGTACCCAGTTTCACTTCAAATGGGGGCAGACCGTGGTTTACACGCTTCCGAAGTCAGCCCTTGACGTCGTAACCAATATTAATTAGTTTCTTCGATATTACAAAGCGGCTCGCCTTGTCGCATTCTTCGAAAAAAATTGTTCAATTTGGTAACTATTTTTATGGTCCGGATTTTTACTACGATTTTAATCGATGTTCAATTATAACGAAGATTGATACGCGTATTTAACTATTGAAGTTTTAGGTTCTTATGTACCGATGATTGTTCCGGATTAAGAATAATTACAGATACCAATCATCATTACAATCGAATACCTACATTGTTAGCGTTTTTATAATTATTATTAATGTTCTATCCTCCTATTCGCAGGATAAAAACATTATTACGATTCCTAAGACGTCAAAATTGACGTTGTGTACAATTTTATTCTATAATTGTCAAGATAATGCAAACAATTAAGAATAGACTCGACTTTTTCTATTAAAACCTTGTGTAAAGTGTTTTTTCCCTTTATTCGTTACGCACAATCCAGGTTACAATCTGAAATGAAAAATAATTTTGTCTATGATTATATAAACCTTAAAATAACATGTCATTCATTTGTTTTATCCACACCACCACCTAAAAACAAAAATATTAAATAATTTAACAATTCCAACGATCATAAAGTTAGTTTAGCACTTTTTTATATTGGAAAAAGAATGTCGAAATTGTAACATGAGAGTTTTAAGAGCATTGGAGGTACCTATTAAATTCTGGGCCTTTCAAAATTTTAAAATCATTTATTTGACAATGATAAATTTTCAACAAAAATGTAAGTTAAAGCTATTTTTAAATTGGGATAGTTTAGAATCGTTAGAAATTAAATAACCAACTAAATATAACCATTCCTAAAAAGATTTCCAATAATTTCGCATCATTACGATCAGTTTTCCATATTATTCGCCATATAAAAACCTCGAAGTGCACAATTATTTCAGAATATAAAAGGCGTATTTTTCTCCAGTTTTTCCGGAATCTGGTTACTGTAAAACAAAGTGTTTCCCCCGCCCCTGCCATCCATGTCATTAAAAATGCTCTGTAATTAAAAAAGTTTATCCATCGCTAGTTACGCTTCCCGGGCGTTTCGCAAAAAAAAGATGTTCAAGTTTTACACTTTTGTGGATCTCCTACTGACTGTAAATACTAATAAATTCAAAGCTCTCTGTGTGTGTTCGGGATTTACAAAAGTTTTGAACGAACGCGCGCTGCAATAACTATGTCATTAAAATATTCGGAATAGGTAAACTCTAATCCCCTCGTGGAACGCTGGCACGTTGCACGAGCGGCTTCAACTGTTTCATGGTCAGGAAATGGCGGCGTTCATATGATTTTGTTTATATAACTGTATTATGAAAACTGACGGCATGATAAATACATTTCAATCAGTTGCAATGTGTGTCAAATATATTATAATGATGTGCATATCTTATTTACCAGAGGCGGTATCAAATCTAAATGCGTACGGATAAAATATTCGCTGGTATTATTCTGTCCTGGCAAATAACTATCATTTAAACTTTCAAGCATGCTTGGCTTATATTAATACTTCTATTCGATTAAATTGGATAGCAGTTTTATTAGTAGCCCAGCCAATATTATCATTATGTGCATGTCTAATTCAGCAGGGGCGGTATCGATTTAAATACGTACTGTTAAAATATTCGTTTATATTTTTGTGTCCTGGCTATCAACTTTTATACAAAATTTCAAGTATGCTCGGCTACTACTAAAACTTCTATCCAATATGTTCACCTGATGGGTACAGATCTTTCGCGAATGCCGTCTGTTTCATATTGCCCGCAAAACTCGCTTCATATATTTTGTCTACCATTTCCTCATCATTCGTACATGCTCGTAAGATATCAGCAACACTTTCTTAAATGCATCATTGACTATTCTACAGATCAACACTCGCTTCTAATTAGTTCATTCTTCACTTGTGTTTCCATCGTAGATTTTCCACCCCCATGTCGCACTTCCACCGGATTTTCTGTACTTTTGTTCTTTCGCCAATTTCAGTCTTCACTTCCATAAAATGTTCTTAAGTATTCATGGCCCTTCAGAAGTTTCTGGTTAGAGTTCTGTGATATGATTCAATCGCAGAGTCCATCATCAGGGCTGATGTGTGTGCTCAACGAAATCCGACGCTTCGACCAGAAAAGTCGTAGAAATACAGCAGGATATCTCAGAAAATTCACTTTCATATTACTGTTGGTACCAGAACTTCTTTGCGCAAATGTAGAACTTTAAATTAACGTGCGTTATCATAGTCGGCACTAAAATTTTGGCTTTTTATCTGTCGTTAAACAGTTATGTTAGGTATATTTCTAAAACTGACTTAACTTTTGATTTGTTGGGTAGAATTTGGTTATTCGCCCGGAGGCGAATTTTTTTACAAAAAATTCGATTACGCGCACGTTATACATTATAACTCACACAATTTATGTGTATTGTGTATTCATGCTAATGTAATACACTGTACTATTTGTATCATGACTGCAGTTTCGGGAGGTGCACGGTTGCACACACCTGTTAATAAAAGGGAGTGCTTCTCTCGAAACAATATAGTTAATCACTGATTAAAAATAATATTCGATGACACTGATAAATCAAAACAGAAACAACTTGGCGCTAATCGACGTCGTGGCACGTTCACACTACTAATTTATTATCAAACTCCGGCGCCAGAAAGACGCATTCTTTGAAAAGGTTTGGACATTGCCCGATAGATGTCATGGCGTACCTAATTAAAAAGGAAGCGTGTACATGTATAAAATGTCGGTGGCCTTATCTGTTTGCTTCATGAGGAGCAGCGGGAAATCATTAAGTTTGTGTGGTCGGAGAGTTTACAGAGATGTCTGCAGTGGCGAGAGAAGAGTGTACGAGAGGATATGTGCGTTTAAAAATGGACGAACAAAACGCTCCGGTCGTCCAAAAGTTTCCGAATCTTTCGCTAGAAAGGTCTTGTTCACTGTCTCCTGGGGCATAAATATACCAAAGTTGCAACACGAATTGCACAGAAAAATAGTTTAATAGTAAATAGTGCTAGTGTACGTCTGCTGCTATAGCACTCTTCTGAAAGAAGATCTGACGCCAGAAATGGCAGCAATAGCAACGGAGCCACTATAGATGACTTTTGTCCGAGATTAAAGGCGAGCGTCCTGAGATTACGAAGATTTAGAAATTATGACAATCATACGATGAAAATTACCCGGTGAATTGGACATTCTTCCAACTACAAAGGGGCTCATTTTTGTATGTATGAGATATGATTTTTTTTTACGGTAATTCTTATCAGATTTCTGAATAATTAACCTTCCGGATATCTCGACTAAGTTTAACCAAACTGATTTTAAAATAAGATCTGTGCTTCTGTCCAAAAACTTTAACTTGACGGAAAATGTAAAAAATCCACTTGAACACCACAAAATCTACTTAATTCTTGCCTGCATCCTATCATCGAAATTCTTAATAGTAAACCGCTGAAATCGGCAAAACACGACCTAGATGACCTAGACCCAAGTGTCTAGACTGTTATGCTTCCGGATTAGTTGAGCGGGAAGTCCATGCGAGACCAACCTTTTTTATCACACTCTTTTTTCAATTAGCTTAATCTTTGTTTTAATTTGTAGTCGTGCTAATTCATTTAATTAAATCGTACGATTACGCAATTTAATTTTTTTTTTTATTAAAGACACTAACAGGATAATAGGTACATGATACTCTAATAATAAAACATTATAAATGAAGACTATGCCCATTATCCCAATTACAAGTGTCTTCAGCACGCTCTAGTAACATGTATTTTTGCATTAAAGTATATTTTACAAGTACATTTATGAGTATTGTATATTTAGTGTTTGAATGTAGTGCGATTAGTATTTAATAAATAATTGATGTAATGGATCTATAGGTTCAGGACGTCGTTTAGAAAATGTATGTATGTTGTGTATGAGTGAGTTTTTGAGCAATGCAAGAATATCAGCATTAATGTTAGGGTCAGCACAATACTTATTATATTATATATGCGACACAACCTTGTGATGGGAGAAATGTAACCAAACTTATTAGTGTGCTGGCTTATTCTAAAGAACTCCGGGTTTCTTATACGGGGTTTAACATGCAAATTTATGTCAGATAGAGAAAGAGAATCAATAGCTCCGCTGAGAATCTTGTGTAGCACAACGAGATCGAATATTTTCCGTCGGGACTCAGGTTTGTGTATCTTGAAAAAAGCAAGTCGATCTTCGTAGTTGTGAAGGTTATTGTGTTGACCAGCTTTGTATGACAAAATACGTAGAAACTTTTTCTGTACTCTTTCGATTCTCGTAACATGTGTTGTATAATAAGGTGACCAAATAACTGACGAATATTCCAATATTCTTCGTACTAGTGATGTATAGAGAATTTTTAGACTTTGGGGATTTTTAAAGTCGTGAGTAATTCTGGTGATAAATCCCAACATCGTACCTATATGCTTTGTTTGTAATATTATAAGTGGTTTCTAAAAGTGAGCTTAGAATCTAGCATGACGCCCAGATCCCTTATTGGATCGACTTTAGCATGTGGAACGTCATCCAGTTTATAAACAAATTCTATTTTTTGAATATTTTTAATGAAATGAATACAGGAACATTTCTTAGCATTAAGTGACATTTTATTTACTTTACACCAATTTGATAGTACGTCCAGATCCCTTTGAAGGAGATGACTATCTTCCAGGCTATGCACGGTGGAATAAATTTTTAAATCATCGGCGTATAATAGACACTTATTTCTTAATATGTTCGACAAGTCATTTACGAAGATAAGGAAGAACAAGGGACCAAGGTGAGAACCTTGAGGAACATGTAGCATGAAGTTTTGACAAAAGTATACGATGATTCACCTTGTTGAATGCCTTGCTGAAATCTGCATATAATCCACTTGAGATCTCGAATCAAACGATTTGCAAATCTGACTCACAAACTCGAGCAGGTTGGTAGTTGTGGATTTTTTTGGAACAAAGCCGTAATGTACTTCTTTCTCCCTCTGACCACACCACCAACGTATACCTACGTCTCGTTCATTTTTTATTTTAATTTTCGTTTATTAAGTGTTGGGATAAAGATCTGATATCCAAATATTGCCATTTTTAAATTAGCACAGAAAGTCAGTTTTCAGTCAGCCATTGAGAACTAATTTGAGAACTTGAAGCTACAATATAAACCAAAAAAAAAGATTTTTGAAAATATCGTGGTGGCGTAATCCCCTAACTATTTTTAACGCAGTTTCGTGGTGCATTTTACAGAGGGAGACTCCAGTAAAATGCGCTCTTTGTTGAAACCTTCAATAACGGCGGGCTTGTGCCCAGTGGAGTAAACATCTCGAGTGCAGTAGGCTGCAAAAAACCGAAGCGCAACGCTTTGCGTGCAGCGATTTTGGCTCGCTTCCACACGATCAAGAACGCCGATATTTTGTGCGGCAATGGTTCGTGACACATAAAGAACGAACACGCTTTTTACAAGGATTATACGCCATTGTTTTCGTGTACAGACTTCCTGCGTAGATAGCACAAAGGTTCGCGAATGGTTATTTATTTATTTTATATTTGTATTCTTCATTTATATAAAGCGGTCTTCATTATAAAAGCTCATTTCGTTCGTTTTATGTGTACATAATTATTACGCAAAATTAGTATACCGTAAATAAAGCAAGAAAAAATACATACGAAAATTGTAGCATCCAGGAACGTAGAAATAATAGCTTTTTAAATGTACTAAATACTAAGCAAAACATCTGTAATATAAATGCTTCAAAATGATGCGCACACTGCCATTATCAAAAAACGGACAAAGCAATTAAATCATACGAGGTAGCGCGATGTACAGATTATTTTAAAATACGTACTTACATAGATAACTTGATATGTAGATATACTATACACATAACATTTAAAAAAATGTTTGTAATATACATGCACATTAAATAAATAATCTACACGCGCGTTTCTAAATAATGTGTGCCTCTAGCAACCTGGCTATTTTTCATAGTTTTTTAATATTTGCCATTGTCAGCTGTCATTGCCCGCTATGTTTTTTTTTTTGTATTTTGTTTTAATGAAACTGTATTCATATTTTTCTTTAAAAAGTACTATTCCAGTTTGAATGCATGTCGCAGGCTTCAAAATATGACGGAAGAACAGCGTGGATGAAGGAATGCCAGACGAAGTGTCAAAGAATATAATTAATATGCAGTTTAATTGCTACGTGCTAGATTTAAATTCGCGCTATCGCCCAACAGCAAATCTCTTAAGGCCGGTTGTATCAAATTGGATTAAAGTAAAAATTCATTTCTAACATAAATTTTTGCGTTCTCCACCAATCAAATGATACGTGTCCGTAAAAATCTATGCTTTCAATGCACTTTTATTTTAATACAACTTGAGACAACCTGAGGGCCTAAGACTTTGGTGTGTACACGATGGATTACGAAAGCCAAAAATTGTCTACAGAGCGTCTCGTGAAAGCACAATCCCTGTCTCACAAATTTCTGTCTCCAAGTCGTTCCTCCAAAATCCATGGATCGGGTCGTGACTGTTGGCATGGACGCAGGCTGAAAAAGAAATGGAAAGTCCAAATATAGTTTGCGCAATCTTTCTGTGTTGCACCACCAGTTCATAAGATCAATGAATCTTTATATCGACGGTTCCTACGTATAATATCGTAACCCACAAAATTCAATTTTACAGGAGATCGATTTGAACATATTTTCGACCCGTATAAATCTAAATATTGCCCAATTTTTTTGAAATTTCGTTTCAATGTCTTACTTTATACTGTAGTTTTTGAAATAATCACAAAAAAGTCGAAATTATTGAAGGCTTTTGTAGAAATGCACATACGATATTATACTTCGGAAAAGACGCGACGTAAAATATCGTATAAATGACTTACAACATTTAACTTCGGAAAAGACGCGACGTAAAATATCGTATAAATAACTTACAACATTTAACTTCGGAAAAGACGCGACGTAAAATATCGTATAAATAACTTACAACATTTAACTTCGGAAAAGACGCGACGTAAAATAACGTAAGTGTTACATACGATAATTTTCTTATGTTATTTTCTCACGCATATTATCGTAAGTGTTACATACGATAATTATTTTATGTTATTTTCCAACGTATGTTATCGTAAGTGTTACATACGATAAAATTATCTTATGTTATTTTCCAACGCAAATTATCGTAAGTGTTACATATGATAGTATACTTCGTAAAAAATATGTGATTGTTTGAGATACGATAAAGTACGTCCGAAAAAAACGTTATTTATTGCAAAATATTTTTTTTTCTTTCTTGGAAATAAAGATATAATTAAATACATATGAAATACACGAAAAACTAAAAATCGTTGATTTGTAGGTTACGATATTATACGTAGGAGCCGTCGATATGAACTAAGCAAGGTTGCATTTGACATATTAAAAATTATTGTAATCGTAGTTATTATTAAAACCAAATTAATTAATCAATTAGAAAGACATACAGAAAAATCAAATCCACGAAAAAATATTTGGCTGCTACCGGGATTTGAACCACGGATCTCCTCCTTTCCGGCGCAGGTGCGTTATCCAATTACGCTGTAGAAGCCTTGTATATTTCCGTGAATGTATCGACCTTATCTGTATGTCTCATTTATTGATTGATTAACATTTATTATCCATTTTTTAGAGCAGTCCACTTGATTAATTAATTTGGTTTTAAATTTCACAAAACTTTGTTCTGAAAAAATTGCAACTTCACAATAAGAATGTGTTCTTGAATATAATATTAGGTCCTTACATATGAAATTGGCGTTTAGTATGGGAGGAACATAAAGTCGATTTTTTTTTATTATAATATATTTATTTAATCAAAGTATGTACCATTGCTATCTATGCACTTTTGACATCTCATAGGTAGTTCATCGATCCCTTTACTAAAAAAACCATTCGGACGGGAATCAATAAAATCTTTGAAGGCGGTTTGGACTGCCCCATCGGAGTTGAATTTTTTCCTTTGCAAGAAGTTATCCAAATTTCGAAAAAAATGGTAATCTGTTGGGGCAAGGTCCGGAGAGTACGGTGGATGTCTTAGACATTCCAATTGAAGCTCCTCTAATTTGGTAGCCGTCTGTTGTGCAGTGTGTGGTCTAGCGTTATCATGAAGCAGCAGTGGCCTAGAGCGATTAACCAGCCTCGGTTGTTTAGCAGCTAGCTTTTCCATCATGGTTTGCAGTTGCTGACAATAGACATCTGCCGTAATCGTCTGGCCAGATTTAAGAAAGCTGTAGTGAACGACACCAGCACTAGTCCACCAAACGCTCACAAGTAACTTTTTTGGAGTCAATTTTCGCTTGGGGCATGGTTTGGCTGGTTCGGCAGGGTTCAGCCATTGCGATGAGCGCTTCCGATTATCGTACAGGATCCACTTTTCATCACAGGTAATGATTCGATTTAAAATCCCTTCATTATTGTGCCGGTTGAGTAATGCAACGCAGCAGTCAACGCGCGTTTGTTGATTTGCTTCACTCAATTCGTGAGGTACCCACCTTTCAAGCTTTTTCACCTTACCAATTTGCTTCAAGTGGATTATAACAGTTTTATCACTAACACCGCAGCCTGCAGCTAACTTGGATGTGGTTTGCGATGGATCCGCTTCCACAATAGCCTTCAATTCTTCATTATCAACTTTGGTCTCCGGCCGTCCACGGGGCTTGTTCTGCAGGTCGAATTTCCAGAACGAAAACGTTGGAACCAAAAACGCACTGTGTTTTCTTTTGCGGCACCTTCGCCATACACATCATTAATCCTTCGAGCCGTTTCTGCAGCACTGGTGCCACGGTGGAACTCGTACTCGTAAATAACGCAATATTTCAAGTTTTTCATTTTGTAAACTGAGTGACGCAAAGAAAAAAACAATTGAGGAAAAAACAAATGAATTATAATTTTCAAAACACAAATACATGAGTAAATAGCTGTATAAATTTGGATTTGGAATTCCTAACCAAAGAGAAGATATTTGAGATCAAATTTGCCAGTATGGCAAAACGTCAATTTCATATGTAAGGACCTAATAGTAAAACAAACATTTGGATGAGTTGCAAAACTTGCTTCGAATCACACGTGAGTTGAGAAATACTCTCTGAAAGTACTGCAATGCATAATTAAGAAGTGTCAAAATAATCTCCGTTCATAAAAGTGCGTAGCAAATTTGTGTTTCTCATATCTTACTAACATATTCATTATAATATATGCGGATCAATTGCCACATTGAAAATTATTTGGTTAAGCATACCTACATTATTTTATTAATGCTTATAAATGTTTGATTTTTCATAGTTTTCCAATAGCCTTATGCAATTTATAACATAAAATATTGTTGAACTTTCAGGTGATTGTGGGTATCCATCAGAGTCCTGGCTTCTTATGCTTTCATAAAATCCAGGAAAGAATACACCGAATCTAGGTATACAAAAGCACACAACAAAATCAGAAATGTTGTGAAGCGATGTATTGCTTTTTAAGTCAACATTTCGGTGCATTCTGAAGCATTCAATTCTGCATTACAGTCGGACCGTTGCTGGACAAATTGTATACTCATGTGTAGTTCTACACAATATATGCATATGTGAAATGTTGCAATGGCAGCACAACTAATGGTAACTTTTGATTTATTTTATTTATTTAATGGAAAACTGAAGACTTTCTATATAATGTTACAATATTTTAATTATTTTGATTTCAGGTGATGTTGCAGTTTTCAGTTTTAGTAAAATATCTTCCGTTTAATGCACATATAAAAAGCTTACCAAGATGGGGTCGACAAGTCTGAAATAATGTTGTACAGTGATAATAAAAAAATAATGCTTTATTTACCATTTTTATATTTATAAATTTTTTTTGTTTATTATATATTATTTTGACTTTGTACATTTAATAACTCCGCTTTGTTTAAGAATAATTATTCTAAATATATTGAATTCATTCAGCATTTTTGTCAGTTTTCTTTACGGTTCTTTTTGGAAAATGTATTTATTTTATACATTAAATTATTAATACCTTATATACAGAGGTATTAATAATTTATGTATATTCATTAGAGACTGTCGATATTTTAGTTTTGTTTAACTTATTCTTAATTTTAACTGCAACTGCAATAGCAGAGATTCTTACCTTATTTTTTATTTGAGGGTAGTATTTTATGTAATTATGAACAATGATATTAAACATACTTATTGAATGAAATAAATGTCTCCAAAGTTTGCATTTATTTTTCAATATTTCTGAATTGTGTAAAAAAATAAAATGAAATTATATTGAATATTAAAAAATCATAATCATTAATATAATTCAAATAAAATGATAAAATCCTTGCAAAAAAGTATTTTTCAAATTTGTGCAGGGTTTTAAATATTTTATTTGACTTGTATTAAAGCTAATAAATTTTTGATATTTGTCACACTACCTATACTGTCTAATGATAGTCCTACGTTTAACAGAAGATAAGTCATAGATATTGAAAAAAATGCAATTTTCATCATCGTTTTGAAAGTCATTGATCTCTAACTATTGATATTAAAACACTATTTATTGTTCATAATTTGAACATTTTCATGACTCATAATTTATTCAGGAATCTGCCTGTAAAGTATGGTGGACCAGCTCCCTGTATAACAGACATATAACAAATAACACTGATGACACATGACGTGGTTGGAAATCCTTTTCACTGTCTTACTTGCCGGCAAAGCATAAAATAAAATTTAACGAGCTTAGAAGTGCGTCATTTAAACAAAACTGTCCTAATATTGAACTAAAATTAAAAAAATATGGCTGTTTTGATAGATAGATATTATTGACACAGAAAATATTATTAGATTCCACCGAAGTTCTTCAGTAATCAATTCTTTACTGGTACAACTGTACAAAGAAAGATTTAAAATATCAAAAGCAAAATATAATGACCTGCGTAAACTATGTGAAAATGGCATAATTCCCAGAAGATTTCGTCATGAATACTTGACACTGTCCCATGATCCTAAAGCAGCTGATGTTTTAGCAAATCAAATGAGGATGGTGCACAATATAGCACTGTGCATTTGGTGTATGTTACCAAAAACTTTACAATTTGTTTGTGCGTAGATCAAATAAAGTCTACCTGTGCATTTATTTATTGTAAAGAGAACAAACTTGACAATAGATAATTTATTGAATATTATTATGTCAAATATTCTTATCATTATAATTAATTTTTTATTTGTTCTTTGGAAGGGATTGTAATGTGGGAATTCCCGCATTTTTAGAATATCATTAGTGTCGAACTTAATTGTTTCCAAGAATTAATATTAATAATTTTGTCTCTATTTCATTTGCAACAAATTGTATAGCTATCCTCTTCATTGCATGTATTACCTTTCCTTAGTGTTAGAACAAAATTGTTTCTTAGAATCGTGCGGAAATACAAAATTATGTAGCATTTATTTTCAATAGTTTTCTTATAAAAATTTAATTGTTACCATGAATTAATATCAATAATGTGCTCTATCTCATTTACATCTAACTATATAGCTATCCTCTTCATTGTAGATATTACCTTTCATTAGTTTTTGTAAATTGCTTCTTAGAATCCTTCAGAAATACAAAAAACTACAGCAAAGCAGTAATAATTAATCGATTTTTATAATGATAAGTGAAAGACATTAATAAAATAAATACTCTATATAAAATTTTGTTCCTAAAGTATATTCCTTAAAAAATGAGAAGAAAAAGTCTTCTCCTGTAAAATTTTGTTTTTGTCAGTCATGTTTTGGCTATCATGGGATGATATAGAAAGAAAATACTTGTTCTTTTAGTTCTACATTTTTAATTTTTGAGACGTGTTTCGCCTTATGAGGGCATTGTCAATCTCATAAGATATTGATTGATTGGTAATGCCCTTATAAGACGAAACGCGTCTAAAAAAATTAAAAATGTAGAACAAAAAAACGAGGGATTTTCTTTCCATACGTGTGATCGCACAATCTATTAGGGTGAAGACCTGATTTGTCCATTTCGATGAATCTAATCTTGCTTCATCAAAAGCGAAGGTGAAACAAAAGTGATCACGCTCCTTGGAAGTAGCAGAATTATAAATATTGAGACTTAAAATTCCTGAAATTGATATCATTAGGTCAAAATATTGTAATAACGCTTCCGTCAATACGAAGAAAACGCGTGTAAGTTTCTACCTACTGACAATTTCAATTACAAACCTTTGTCGTCATTTTAAATATCATTTGCGCCTATCTTTGACATTTGACATATATGTACCTACCTATGGGTACAGAGTTAAGGGATGTCACCGATAAATCGGTTTTGCTAATTTCGCGTTCCGTCATTTTTGCGGTAGGAACTTTTCTGCATTTGGGACATAAAAAGATTTTAGATTATAATAATAAGTAAAAATTGGACTGGTGTCCCAATTTACCGCTTTGTATATTTATACTTGAAATACGAAGTTTTATGCTACATAATACGTACTATAGATAGCATAAAACCACAGTATACTAAGAACAGTAATACGTCTTTATACAAACGGCCACTACCCATTAAAATGTGTGCGTGCGTGCTCGGCGCCGTGTACGCACGCACGCACTGTGCCACACACATTGACATAGAATATGGGGGCACAAGGCGGTGGCAGTAAGGGCCGTGCCTTCGGTGCCATTCGCACTCACAGCCGCCGCTTTAGAAAAAAAATTCGCTTCCTGAAAAAAATGCCTTTTACTGGTGCTTTTTGCCTGGTGCTTTACTAAAAAGGTGTGTTGATTATCACAAAGACTGCGAGTTTTTAAAAGTCTACGTTGATGTTAATCAGCGTTCTTGTAATTTAAGTGCAGAAACTAGGTATACTAATTAGAGAAATTTTCAGGTTTCGTGTCTACCTTATGTGTCGGAATCTCAGACGCTACGAGTTAAAAGAAAGGGAGTAAAAATAAAGTGACAACCCTAGCGTCAATGCAAGAGTAGGCTAATAACTCGCCGACAGGTCGGAGATAAACTACTGTTCTGGGTACACTGTGATAAAACGTTCGTATTTCAAGTATAAACATACATATATTATATATTCGCGTGGCGAAGGTAAACTACCGAAACTTACACTAAAATACCAAAATCACATTTAATACCAATTTGATTCTGATTAATATTTAATTATACACGAGTGCTTTTGTACAAAATCTTGTGCAATCATTTTGTACAAAAATGATACTGGATCTCATATTGTACCATGATTTTTGAAAAATCAAGAAATATATATATTTAAGTGACATATAACTACATTTAAACTCAGCACACTGACGAAAATTCATAATTTTAAGGAATTAGCTTGTATTTTGAGCATGCGATGCATGATTTTTTTTTTTATAAACCTAATCTCAAAATACACAACGTTAAAATTAAATTTTGATGTAATTTTGAAATTATTATAATTTTGGAACACATTTGTGTTGACTAGACCTCTTTCCATTTAAGAAAGAATATCGAATTAGTATGTGTAAGCCATGCGTATGACGCACGTTGTTTCATTGCGTTGGCGTTTACGGGTATAAACACCAACACAATGAAACAATTCGCATTATACGCACGGCTTACACATACTAATTCGATTGTCTTTCTTAAATGGAAAGAGGTCTACCCGTCCGACCGATTAAAGTAGGTAATAAATAAAAAATAAAAAAATGTCGATTCATAGGAATGTGCACATCCCTTCCAACTGTTGCGGATAACTTAACGTTTGTTTACGTTTTAGAGCATTCTCATTGGTTGAATTCATTAATTCCAAATCTGTCAAACTTAAAACGTCCCATTTGACGGCGTCACAATGTTATATAAATAGCTGTCAAGATCCAGATGTAGCATAAAGATCCAGACATTGCTATCTTCAGAATCGGGCCCACTAACAGTTTTTATTTTGTTTTCATATTCAAGGAGAGATCTGAATCACTGTGCACGTCCAACACTTTAACTGCAAATTCAGCATTCACAGATCTCTATTCCTAGATATATACTGTCGTCCATAGTAGCTCTGTCTTGAATGGATTCAAAAGAAGTCAGTTTTGTACCATTCACTCCCCTATTTAGTACATGAGATTCACCAGTGGCGTGCAGTGGGTATTAACTTAGGTTATGCTGTGACCGACTATATACCTATATTAAACAAATATATATTAGGTCCTTACATATGAAATTGGCGTTTAGTATGGGAGGAACATAAAGCCGATTTTTTTTTATTATAATATATTTATTTAATCAAAGTATGTACCATTGCTATCTATGCACTTTTGCCATCTCATAGGTAGTTCATCGATCCCTTTACTAAAAAAAACCATTCGGACGGGAATCAATAAAATCTTTGAAGGCAGTTTGGACTGTCCCATCGGAGTTGAATTTTTTCCTTTGCAAGAAGTTATCCAAATTTCGAAAAAAATGGTAATCTGTTGGGGCAAGGTCCGGAGAGTACGGTGGATGTCTTAGACATTCCAATTGAAGCTCCTCTAATTTGGTAGCCGTCTGTTGTGCAGTGTGTGGTCTAGCGTTATCATGAAGCAGCAGTGGCCTAGAGCGATTAACCAGCCTCGGTTGTTTAGCAGCTAGCTTTTCCATCATGGTTTGCAGTTGCTGACAATAGACATCTGCCGTAATCGTCTGGCCAGATTTAAGAAAGCTTTAGTGAACGTCACCAGCACTAGTCCACCAAACGCTCACAAGTAACTTTTTTGGAGTCAATTTTCGCTTGGGGCATGGTTTGGCTGGTTCGGCAGGGTTCAGCCATTGCGATGAGCGCTTCCGATTATCGTACAGGATCCACTTTTCATCACAGGTAATGATTCGATTTAAAATCCCTTCATTATTGTGCCGGTTGAGTAATGCAACGCAGCAGCCAACGCGCGTTTGTTGATTTGCTTCACTCAATTCGTGAGGTACCCACCTTTCAAGCTTTTTCACCTTACCAATTTGCTTCAAGTGGATTAAAACAGTTTTATCACTAACACCGCAGCCTGCAGCTAACTCGGATGTGGTTTGCGATGGATCCGCTTCCACAATAGCCTTCAATTCTTCATTATCAACTTTGGTCTCCGGCCGTCCATGGGGCTTGTTCTGCAGGTCGAAAATTCCAGAACGAAAACGTTGGAACCAAAAACGCACTGTGTTTTCTTTTGCGGCACCGTCGCCATACACATCATTAATCCTTCGAGCCGTTTCTGCAGCACTGGTGCCACGGTGGAACTCGTACTCGTAAATAACGTGATATTTCAAGTTTTTCATTTTTTAAACTGAGTGACGCAAAGAAAAAAACAATTGAGGAAAAAACAAATGAATTATAATTTTCAAAACATAAATATATGAGTAAATAGCTGTATAAATTTGGATTTGGAATTCCTAACCATAGAGAAGATATTTGAGATCAAATTTGCCAGTACAGCAAAACGCCAATTTCATATGTAAGGACCTAATATATATATATATATACACGCGTACACGCATATACAGCGCACACAAGCAAAAAAGCTGTGCATTAGTAAAGATTTTGGGAAACAAATATTAATTAAATAATCCTTATCTTAAGAAAAAGTTGATTTATAATTCTAGCTAGTCTCTGTACCTAACTTCATGTGAATTCTAAATTTATCTCACTTGTTTGCATTCAACAAATTTGTTCCATAGATATAGTCAAGTCGAGAAAAAACTCGTCCTGAACCGTGTATTTTTACTTACATCTATGTCTCCGAGTTTTTTGTAATAGACAAGTAAATTTTTCGTGGAATAGCGTGATTCTTTGAAAGGTCCAATGTCAGATGAGAGCTGCACGCACGTCATTTGCAGAAATGACATTTTTTACAAATTCCACCCAAACCTTTTTGTGTGAATTCTATTTCTCATTTCTATGGTGAATGTAAATACCATGTGTCATATACAATGGTCATATCATTATGATTATTTACGACGATATTGCCATCGATGATATCATAAAATGTTTGATTTGTTTTTGTGAAAAGAAACTTATATCTGAAATTAGTATTATTCCCGATTTAATTATATATAAATCGCAATCGAAATATATTGAATATTTTTGCCGTATTACCGATATATAAAATATTTATTTCTTTAGAAAATCTTGTTTACAATACTTCTTTTATAGTGCAGTTATTTTTGTGGATTGAAGCTACTCAAAATAGTTCATTATATATATATATATACAGTTAAAAAAAATCAAAAAATGTATATACCATTATAGGTATATGCGTGTATATATTTTTAATACAGGTATATACTTGGTCACAGCATAACCTAATTTTATACCTACTGCACGCCACTGGCATATACCTATATCGGAATACACATATTTTGTATTTTTTTAACTGTATATAATGAACTATTCTGAGTAGCTTTAATCCACAAAAATAACTACACTATAAAAGAAGTATTGTAAACAAGGATTTTCTAAATACATAAATACGGCAAAAATTTTCAATATATTTCGATTTATATATAATTAAAACGGAAATAATATTAATTTCAGGTATACTTTTCTTTTCTTTTCTTTTTCTTTTTTCTTTTCACAAAAATAAATTAAACATTTTATGATATCATCGATGGCATTGTCGTCGTAAATAAACATTTTGATATTTCGTTTAAAATGTTCAAAAACCAACATTTTACGAAGTTTCTTAATAAATTACCATAAACTAATTCATATAATATAAGAAATAACTTAGATAATTCAGATAGTAAAAGAAAAAAGAGATCAAACGTACATTACATTATACGTAACATATAATCATTATGATTTGACAGATGGAATTCACCATTGAAAATAAAAATAGAATTCACACAAAAATTTTGGGTGGAATTTGTAAAAAATTTCATTTCTGCAAGTGACGTGCGCGCAGTTCTCACGTCACATTGAACCTTTCGAATAAACACGCTATTACGTGAAAAATTTACTTGTCCATTACAAAAAACTCGCAGACATAGAAATAAGTCTAAATACACAGTTCAGGACGTGTTTTTTCTCGACTTGACCAGATCTATGGAACAAATTAATTTGTTGTGCGCAAACAAGTGAGATAAATTATGAATTGAAATGAAGTTGGATACAGAAACGTCGGAAATAAAAAATCTAGCCGTATTTATTATAATATTTGTAAATATTTGGAAATATTTGTTTCCCAGAATCTTTACTAATGCACAGCTTTTTTGCTTGTATGCGCTGCACGCCACTGCGATTCATACTGCTCCATAATTTTGAGGGAAGTTGAAGCCAGGCTGCTCTGTCATTAGATCTTTGGAGGGTTTGATAAAGTTACCCCAAAGGTAGATTGAGGATCATCATTTCTTTCCATTGGATTCCTTTAGTTCCGGTGTTCGTGGAATGTAAGCCAGTGTCGTCTGATGTGGTAAGAGTGTAAGATTAGGTACAAATAAGTAGGAATTATATGAGCTGTGCTACTCATTAGTGATAGATAAAACTTGTTAATTTATTATAATGCCCATCTAACTATGGTCCATGATCACCATAGATCAACTACAATTTCTACACTTTTCACGTTCAATTATATTTAGGCCATCTTATTTAATCACGTTTTCTTGGTACTACTCATCAAATCTCAGATTCTGCTTTAAACGTTATCTCGTGGTCCATATTTTGTCTACGTTTTGCTGGAATTATAATTTGAAATGCCTGAGACAGATGGGGAAAGTAGACATTAATTAAAGTTTTCTGACAAGATAATTAGCTTGCCTCTCTACCGCTGATTTAATAATATTCATATTTTATGATTTCATTATTTCACATTTTTTTGTTTTGTAAGCACAATCTATTTATTACAAAGGCTCTTTAGAGAATATTAATCTAAATTAATTAGAAAAAATCCTTAAATAAATTAAAATATTAATTATCAAAAAGTAATAAAATAATAACAATTTATAGTCGAGTAAATTTTGTAGAGTTTTGTTTAAAGTGATCATCTATCGAGAGCCGCTTTTTGTGATATTCTTCTCATGAGGACATCTGAAGAAAAATAATTAAAAACAGTGATAACATTCAGAAATTTATTAAAAATGCTTTATTGAAACAATATGGCAACCATTTATGTTGCCATTTTTGTTTATATTTTTACAAAGTCGCGTAGTATTTTTCTCGTCTTTAAACTGTTAGCCGTTTTGCCTATGCAAAATTCCGAACAGTCAATACAATTAAATGTATAGTACGTTGTTGAACAGTGAACCATCCATTTTTCTAAGTCATGTAACTTTCTAGAAAATGAAGCTTAAAATTTCGTTTTAGTGTCATCGTCTAGATAATTTAATAAGGTTTCTCAGTTTCAGGTTACAGAAAACCAGAGGAACAAAACTAAGACCCATACCTATAGGAGTTTTTTTTTAATGAAATTCGGCTCACTGTGTACTATCGGGAGTTTACATTGAACCACCCGAGTACTGAATTACTGAAGTATAATTTCATTACCGGTAAAAAATGCTTATTTGTGAAAAGAAACCACGCAATTTTTGATAAAATCCTTTTATTTTCGCTATACAAAATACAAATAAAATAAAAAAATTCTAACGAACAAAATTAAAGTTATCATTTAAACCTTTATAGATAATTAACAATCAGCCTTTTCGATGGTATAATAAACAGCGTTCATTAAAAAAACTGCGGAAACAAAAATAAACACAAAATATCAATAATTATAACTTCAATTAAAAATTAAGATTATTATAAGAACGCCATAATAGTAAATATAAGTTCACATTGAAGGAATATTTAATCAGACGTTTTGTACCTGACACACAAGGAGGAGGGAGAATCATTTAAATGTCACTCAGTTTTACATTTGCCATATCAGGTTCTATAGGAAACATAAACGTTTTATTAAGACGATCTTTTAATTTTAGGTACGAAACTCATTTTAAACTCGTTTATTACCTACAACTCTTCTTTTATTGTTTCTCTTATTTGGTGTTCTTCTAATTTTACTTGTGGATGGAAGCGTTTTATTTCCACAATCTTGTAGAACATTTCTTTTATGCAGACATTTTCTATTTAGTACAACAGTACGTTCCTCGGCTATTCTTTCCTTTTCTGGCGTGTCCGTTGCTATCATGCTTTTGCCCAGTTTTAGTCGAGGATATTTACCCTCGAAAAAATCGGTTATGGCGTCCATAATCTTTATTTTATGCCTATAGAATGTACATATATATATAAGTGAACGCTTCGTTCCTTAAATAAATATGAAATTTACGGTATATTGAGGCATAAATTAGACACACAAGGGCTTGATAATATTAATTCAATCATTACACTTACTCTTCTGTAGCGATATAAAAGGCTGCATTTTGTAATATTATAAGAGCTTCCGCTTCCGTTAATGTCACTTTTCGACACTTCTAAATGAGGACGGAAATTAATTTCGGTACTGGCGGTCTTTCCAACTTTCCAACATTCCAATTTTACAAATTCTATCATTACCGCAGGAATAGTCTAAAGTCAAGCATAGACTAAAATAAATTCTATTTCTAACGTCACAACAGGTATACAAGGTGTAACAGAGCAAGTCCACAATACTTAACAGGTAGATTCTTGCCTTGATTATGAGTCGAAAATGTTCAAGCAACTGTGACCTAATAGCAATAGTTATCGATATATACGACTTCAAATTTTGCTTTTTTTCAATATTTCGGACTTCTTTTTTGTAAAACGTTGGACTCTCACTATGGCAACTTATATCGAAAAAAATCATTTCTTGTACAAATCAAATAAAATTATTAAAATCTTACCATTCTAATTGGAAAAAATCCAATTGCAATTTCTGCAAGGTTTTTATTATTTTATTTAACTTGTATAGAAACGAATGAATTTTTCGTAATCGATATAAGTTACTGTAATGATAGTTAAACGTTTAAAAAATGCAAACTATGATATTGCATAACTCCATAACTGTTGATATTAGTTTAATGGTTGCAAGAACATTTTCGACTCATAATCAAGGTAGAAATCCACCTATAAAGTACTGTGGACTAGCTCTGTTACACCCTGTATTAAAACAAAATATTTTTGGGTAACGTTGTAATTCAAATGCCTGGAGGCTAACAATATTTTTCACAATAGTTTGCTGTCTAAAAGTTAGGGATCAGCTTTAGATAGCTCATGTTTCTTAACATTCGAGAACTTGTCTAGACTTCCCGGGAATATGTATACTAAATGTACCAGTTTTCTTTCCAAAAACTTTGATAGACTTCAGCTAGGGAAAGATATTTGTAGAACTAGTTCAACAGAGATAGAGAACTGGAATACGTGTACAGTAAAATATCGGTAAATTCTAACTATTGGGAACATGCTCATTTTTGCTCAAACTCATCCGCGGGTGGTCTGACATGGTAATATACACCAAGTCCATTCAAACTGTGCTTCTATGGGAGCGCCATACTGTCATAACTAGTGTATGTATAGATCATGTCGCCCTTTATATAGAAAATGTCTTATTCTTACTATTTCGACTCTTTCCTTAGTTACTCTTCAAAACTAGATGTAACCCAATCACATCCCTTCTAGTAGCACTAGGCAAAGTATGACATTGCATTGCGATGTCCATATAAATTATCTCTACAATTTACATCAGAAGACATCACTGATTGGAAATTGAGTATTCTTACATATCAGATATTTTTTCTAATTCACTAATCATTTGCAAGCAATCTCTCTCTCTGATAAATTCTATGGTCGGTAATTTATATAATTATGAGTATTATATTTATTTATCTTTTGTCTTTACTGATCGAATTTGTCTTGTTAAATTGTGTGTTAAATTGAAATTTTCAATTTTGCTATGATTCTTATTTGTTTCATTCTATATCTTACATTTAATCTTTTTTTTTTCTATTATTTGTTTGTAATTAGGAACATTTTACTTATTTTCACGTTAAAATTCTTAAGTTTTCAGATAAATTTGTAGTATTTTATTAAATTTTATCATTTTAGCTATGTTTTTTAAAAAATCACTTTTTACTTGCATTATTTTTGTTAATAGTACTTAATGTAACAACTTAATAAGAAATTGTTCAAACTAATTTTTAATTCCTTCAGCTAATCTTAAGCATTCTTCTATTCTTCTTCTTCTTCATGTGCCCTGTCGGGTCCCCCCGACGTCGGCGATCATCTGGGAGAAAGTTTCCCTGTCCAGGGCAGTGCGGAACAGCTCTTCCACGCTTCTTATCCTGGTCCACTCTCGGATGTTTCGAAGCCAGGAACGCCGCTTCCTTCCGACCCCTCTGCGACCCTCAATATTCCCCTTCATGATAAGCTGAATGGAGTACTTTTCGCCTCTCATTGTATGACCAAAGTATCAAATTTTACGGAGCGTTCCTCTGTTGAGTAACTGTCTGTATTTGCTCCACGTCATATTACTAGTCATGTCAGTCCAAGCTATCCTTAACATTTTACGATCCACATTTCGAACGCCTCTAGGCGATTTAGAGGATTCACCTTCAGCGTCCATGCTTCAACACGGTAAAGTAGAACTGACCATACAAAGCATTTGATCAACCTCTGTCTGAGCTTCAAGTTTAAGTCGTCATTACAGAGTAGACTTTTCATCTTATTAAAAGATGCATTCTATACATTCACATATCAAATGCCTTAATAATTCTTCTTTAAGCGTCCACGCTTTCAATCCGTACAAGAGTATAGAACCATGTAACATCGGACAATTCGCATTCGAAGTTATAGATTGGAAATATTATACGGGCTCTGTTAGTACAGCATTTGATCTCAATGAAAGAATTTTATTTGTCGTTTGATTCTATGTATAATTAATATGTAATCTGAATCATCAAATGGTATCTACGCTCACATCAACTAGAGAAATCTCAACGTCGCCTTGGAGTTTAAAATTTCGATTAATCGAGTTTTCGAGTTATTCGAGTTCGACAATTCGAGATTAAAATTTCCACTGTGGACGAGTTCCGCAACCCCGGTATCGATTGGACTATTTTTTGTCGATTGAAGTTTTAATTGCTCTCTCCAGTAGTTCCAGTCACATCTCCGTAATTACTGAGATTCTGCAATAAATAAATACGAGAACAACGTCGCCGGTTATTAGAGCACGAAACCGCCGCTGGAGTTATTTACAGAATCTCGATGAAACTCAATCGATTAATTACACGTTGTAATACAATCAAGATTCTAAGTCTTCGGCGCTGGAGAAATTATATTTACCCCTTAATAAATGCCGATAAACTGTATTTTTGGTCTTACATAATATATAATTTCATAAAAGTAACGAACTTTGCAACGCACGAGCGAAGAAATGATGATAATGAAAATTTGTATGCGGGCTTTGAAGACAACATGAATACAGTGCATCTGCGAAAGATCTGATATGGTCCAGATGATTGGGAATGGCTTTAATAAAATCTTCACCAACCCTAGAGGGTGTACAAGAAGAAGCATAATGTAAGTGGACGAGACAACAGTGGTATGCCAGGAAGGAAAAGTAGTAACTAAAAATAAAAAGTAGGAAGAAAGGTCTGCGGAAAAACTTCATAAAAATTATTTATTTTTCGTGCTAACTGCTAGAAATTTCTCATTATTAATAAAGAAAAAGTAATCATTTTGCATCCTTAATTTATTGAATACGGTAACGCAAATACATCAGAAAAATAATTTAATTTACTTAATTAATATCACCACAATATTTGATAGCTATCTGTATGTATGTGTAGTGACAATTTATTATATTCTTTAAGTGTCATATTTTAATTGTATTATTTTCAAAACAATTTGAATAAATCAATTGAAAGGGTGTAAAGAAAAAACTATCTATAAAATAATATTGAACCCAGAACTTTTCCGTGCTGATCAACTGCGATACCTACCATTACAAGTTCACTAAAGTAACCATTTAATATTACAAAAAATTTGAGACCTAATACAATATTTAGTCTTTTGGAAAGGACATATCTGTTTCAAAAAAGTATTATATCCCAGTGATAACCAAATGTTTATTTCTGTACACCTTTCTAATTGAATCAACCAATTTGTATTACATATCATAGAATGATACTTTAAAATTCCAACATCACAATAAATAATGTTTTCATTACAAAATAAGGACATTATTTTTTCAATGTAATATTATTTAAAAATAAATATATCACTGTCTACGTCCCTATTGTGTTGCGTGTTTTTACAAATGTTTGTGTAAAAAAGCATGCTTTTCTTTTATTTTTATCATTTTATTTACAATTTACAATTATTTATACCTGTTTTTATGCATTTATTTATTTTTGATATTTTTTTGTTAGGTATATATTATTCAGAGCATAAACTATTTGAGGACATGGCAGGAACATACAAAAAAATGCGGAGCATTGGTATGTTCCTGATATGACCTTAGACATCGTCAACATAGATTGTTTCACATTCCAATATTCCAATATGACCAACCTGCCGATGATTATGCCTGTTGGAACAGCTACCGCTATGCTGAACAATATCGCTTTGGGTATTGATATATTCTGTGTGTCTGAAGGAGTTTTCCGAAGCAGAATTCTCCTACACCTTTGACCAGATTTTGTGTTATTTTAATTAATTAAATATTGTTATTTTGATATATATATATATATATATATATATATATATATATATTATATATATATATATATAATATCCTTTCATAATATGTATGCCATGAACACTTAGTTTGTAATGTACGTATTATTAAATATATAAATTGAAAAATTGGAATACAAAGGAACAAAGCATTATAATTGTCTTCTCTCTCTTCTCTCTCGTCTCTTCTTTAAACTTGGGAGGAGAGCCGTGTTGGAATAAATACTTGCACGGTACCGACGTATACAAATATTATATTATATATAAATATTATATTATAACATATGAATAGGTGTCGTGTTATAGTTTTTTGTATTTTTAAGAGTATTAGAGAATGTAAACAATAGCATTTTAATAGAAACAATGTTTCGCTTTACACTTCTGAACTACGGGAACTACCCGTCAGCACAATGGAATAATCTGATAATAGTGTTCAACTCTCGCCAACAGCTGTTTAAGTTACGTAGATATTACAGCGCCTCTGCCATGTCAGTGGAAGCTAAAGTGCATTCCTGTAACTCAGTAACAACGCACCACCAAGTGGGAAACTTCTGGCGCAAGCTGTGGTGAGGCGGTTAGGTTATGGTTTAAATGGTGCGCTTTGAGCGTCCAACTATACGGAAACTTCCAAGGGGCAAGCAAGATGTCCAATACGTAGCGAAAGGCCCGTAACTGAGAAAACATGCAAGACACTTACCTCCTGGTTATCTTCGATTTATTGAACTGCGACCTGATGAAATGCGATTGAGTGGACTGTAGATGCGGGTGGCCGTCTTCACCAATAATGTAAACAAATCCACTGCGAAGAACGGATTTGAAAAGGCGGTTTTAAGATCGAACGACAAATTGAGGTTATTGCGGAACGTGCGTAAAAAATGTCACACGGCGGCGATGGCGAACGAGTATGTACTCACAGCGGCGGTCCAATATGTACTACTGCCGGCCCTGCTGGGTCTCGCGTCATTGGCGGAGACAGGTAACGCGGCTTGCCTAATTTCTCAATGAAAGGCGTTCGCTATACATTCCAAATATAGATATGGCCCGACCATGCTCCCCGCCTTGGAAGCTCACAGAGCTTTCAAAATTAATAAAAAATCATCCGAACGCATGATGCAACTTCCTTATCGCAATAACGACTAAATTATGATATAGAAAAAAGAGAGACAGCGTAATATCAGTCCCGATATATAATATATGAGTAAATTAAAAATGTGTCAATCTGACATATTCAGCGGTAAATTATGAAACGCAAATAAGAAAAGCACGTAAATGCTGCGATATAAGTAATTAATACATCGAACAATAACAAAGAGGCGTGAATGAAAATAAAATAAAATAATATATAACTAAGAGCTATTGTACACTAAGAGGCGTGAAAAAAATAAATAAAAATAATATATAACTAAGAGCTATTTATTGGGTCGGGAGAGGATAAAGTTTCACCACTGGTCGCTTGAAAAAACCGGATTCAGTTTTCACTAGAGCAACTCTCACTACACTATCTGAACCTGGATATATTTGAGAGATTACTCCTAAAGGCCAGCTAAGCGGTGGTGCGTTATCCTGACCCACTAGCACGACTTTACCGACGGTGACGGGATTATCTGGAGTACACCATTTTTGTCGGACTTGTAGAGTGTGTAAATACTCTAGATGCCATTTTTTCCAATATGACCTAACTAAGTTATCTAGTAGTTGTTTGCGTGTACAAAGACTCCGCGTATCGTCAGCAATGTCCGATACCGGAAGATACTGGAGTGGTGATGACATTAAAAAATGTGCTGGTGTCAGCGCCTCAGGATACGGATCCTCAGACATAACACAAAGTGGCCGGGAATTGAGCAACGCTTCGATCTGTGTAAGAACTGTGAAGAGTTCCTCGTAAGTCAACAACTGACTTCCGATTACGCGGTATAGATGTGTTTTAAAACATTTTATATTGCTTTCCCAGATCCCTCCAAAGTGCGGGCTATGCGGTGGAATTAATTTCCAACAAATGCGTCGTTTAATAAGCTCATCCTTTATAGCGTTTTGATAGTCCGAGGACAAGATTAATTTATAAAATTCATCTAACTGTGCCTTGGCACCTATGAAGTTCGAGCCGTTGTCGGAATACAGACAAGATACGGGTCCTCGACGTGCTATAAAACGTTTGAATGCAGCTAGGAAGATGTCCGAGGATAAATCTGATGCTAGTTCGATATGAACAGCTTTCGTTGTCAAGCAGACAAAAATACAGATGTAGGCCTTTTGCGACCTTTGTCCACGCTTGCGTTGGAGTGTTATATTTAGCGGACCAGCATAATCTACCCCTGTGTGTGTAAAAGCCTTTGCTTCCTGAATTCGGCAGGCTGGCAAATTAGCCATTTTAGGCGTGGGATGTAGAGGAGAAACGCGAAAGCATTTATTACATTTTCTCACTCTCCATCTAATAACGCTTCTTCCGGAAAGAATCCAAAAGCGTTGACGAAGGATTGATGAAAGTAATCCTGGCCCAGTGTGAAGATGCAATTGGTGATGGTGATCTATTATAAGGGCGACTACGTGGTCATGTTTTGGGAGCAGAGCAGGATGTTTTGCCTCGAAAGGAAGACCTGAATTGGATAATCTTCCTTCAATCCGCAAAATACCATCCTCATCTATGAAAGGACTAAGACGTTTTAACCTTTTAGAATAGCCTTTTCCTCCTTTTAGATCCGCCATTTCCTTAGCAAAATGAACATTTTGAACGGCACGAATAGCCGTGTTTTCAGCGGCAAGTAAGTCAGCGACTCCAATTGCTGGGGAACGAGGTAATCTTTTCATAAAACGGAGGCAGTATACGATGATGCGCAGAAGTTTATCCCAACGAGAGATATTTTGAGCTAATTCGTAAAAACTAGAAGGTACAATCTTAGCGGTAATCAAAGTTGTGGATTTAAATTCCGGGAGTACCTCATATTTTGTAGGTAAGAATGGTTGGATAGGCCAACTTGAAATGACAGAACGTAGCCATACAGGCCCGTTCCACCACAAGTCATGGGTTACCAATTGAGATGGTAACATGCCCCTAGATAGACAATCACTAGGATTCTCAATGCCTGCGATATGATAGAAATCGTGGGGTTGTACATTTTCCTGGCATTGAGCTACGCGGTTGCTCACAAATACGGACCATCTATGCGGGGAAGAGTGGATCCATGACAAGGCAATTGTAGCGTCCGAGAATGCATATGTTCCTGCGATGGTGATGCGTGAACTATAAATATCCCGAACAGTCTTTATTAACTTCGACATCAAAAGGGCAGCGCATAACTCCAAACGAGCGAGTGAAATTATCTTTGTTGGTGAAACCTTAGACTTGGAACACAATAACCTGACTGATACGTTCCCGGTTAAATCTGTGGAGTGCAAATAAATGACACAACCATAACCTTTCATACTCGCATCGCAGAAGGCGACGATGCAAACTGTACTGTCCTTTAGAACACCAATATGGCGCGGAATTCTCAAAGTCGAGAGCAAGTGAAATTCACTCGTAAGTGCAGTGAAGCGTTGAATGATGCTCTCAGGAGGTACATCATCCCAACCAATATCGCACAACCAGAGCTCCTTAATGAGCAATTTGGCATACAGGATTACTGGGGCCACGATGCCTAGAACATCAAACAAACGAGCCACTAATGAAAGTATGCTTCGCTTTGTACATGTCTCTTGGACCTGCAGAGTTGTTAAGAAGAAATTGTCCTCAGCGGGTTCCCAAGATAAACCGAGAACTTTAGTACTGTTGTTCTCATTTGTGAAATCCACTGAACTTCGATGAGAATGCGGGAGGTCATTGAGTAATGCCAAAGAATTACTCGACCATTTAATTAATTCAAAGGATCCTGATTTGAATAACGAGATTAACTCTCGAGAGGTGCGGATGGCCGATTCGTCGTCAGGCATTGAATGCACCAAGTCATCCATGTAAAGTTTAGACTCGGCGACTGCAGCGGCATCAGGGTACTGAAAGCGCATGTCTGATGCTAGCTGACGAATAGTACGCAAAGCTAAATACGGACTAGGTTTGAGGCCCAATGGAAGGCGGTTGAATTGAAATACTCTGATCGTCTCGTTGCTATAGTCGCTAAAACGAAATAATATCTTTAAATATTTACGATCATTTTGAAATGTACCAATTTGTAAATACATCTGCTTTATGTCCGCGGTCATAGCTACAGGGAATAACCGGAACTCAAGTAAAAGAGAGAAAAGGTTTGCTTGTAAGTTAGGCCCAGCATATAATACATCATTCAATGATTTCCCAGTATGGGTTTTTGAACTTGCGTCGAGTACAATTCGCGGCATTGGCTTATCTGGGCGTGTGACGGCATGATGCGGTATGTAATAACCCTGGTTTGAGACATCGATTGCGGTAATCTCAGTTAAATACTCCTTTTCAATGTATTCGTTTACTACGTTATTATAATTTTCACGAAGTTTTGGTTCTTGTTTGAATTTCTTCTCTAGAGCGATAAGTCGGCGATACGCAGTATTTCGTGAATTACCTAATTCCTTTGAATCTCCACGAAAAGGTAATGCGACCGAGTAACGTCCAGCCTCATCTCTATTTACAGATGCGCTGTATAACCTTTCGCAGGTCGTCTCCTCGGGGCTCAGGAACTGCCTAGTTGGAATCTCTTCTAGATGCCAAAAACTTTGCAGAGAAGTCTGTAAATCACCATCATTTAGAGATAGAAGAGTTAAAGTAGAATCTTCCTTTTTGGGATTTTCCATAGACATCTCGCCCATTATGATGTAGCCTAAAGTCGTTTCTAACAACGGCGGAGCGGGAGAGGGTGCGTTTATTCGACCACCTAATAAAAGATACGGAATAATTCTGCACCTAAAACTAAATCGATCGGCTTCGGTATATTCCAATCCGTGTCAGCGAGTTGAACATTTTTTAAGTAAGCCAGATTTGCCGTGTCAATGTATTGCACAGGTAGGTTATTGGTGATTTTGTCAACAACCAAAGCCTGGATATTATAAGTCTGTGAATTTACTCGTGATTGTATGATGAAATTAGTGTATCCTTTTATTGGACGCGAGCTATTGCCTACACCCTTGAGGACCGCATTGTAAAGCGGCGAGATTTTTAAATTTAACTCATCACAGCACGCTACTGTGAGCAAATGATTTTGCGATGCACTATCACTTAGACATCGTATTAACCGTTTTTCATTTTGATTTTTGTAAGCTAATACTTGGGCCGTCGACAATAAAATATTAGCACTAGGCGAATAAGATTTTGACTGGTTTCGCGCGGTAACCAGTGATATAGATGCTACTGGATGCGCATCATCTCGATTATTATCTTCAAAATGAAGAAGCGTATTATGTCGTTTATTGCATTTTTTGCAATTACGCGTTGATTTGCAATTTTTTATAATGTGCGAGTAACTTATACAGTTAATACAACCATTTTTGGTCTTTATGAAATTAAAGCGTTCGTTGATCGGCATGCCTTTGTACTTTGGACATTCGTACAAATGTTTATGATCTTCTCTCAAACATAATAAGCAATTATTTCCAGTACTTTTAGTCAAGAAAGATTTGTAAGTCTTATTTTTATTTAAATTATTTTGACCATATCGAACAGAAGCGGTGTTGCTAGTAGTTTTACGTTCTAAAATTTTCACCTGACTTCGTAAAAATTGTACCAGATCTTGGTAAGCGGGAATTTCCTTTTCACGTTGCGTCATCTCGAACATTTGTGAAGTTTGGCTATCCAATTTCGATAACGCGGAA
>JADDOH010007280.1:0-104601 GCA_016648135.1 Agrypnia vestita | reverse complement strand
CTTTGGCTGCTTTCTCCTGCAACGAAGGGATCATCAATCCTCTACAGGAAATTTGTTCATCCCGCACTCTGCAGACGAGAGCAGGTAATTATTATAAATAATTATATGTTAGCAAAATATTAGTACAGCGTATTTCATAATCTGTAGTACATCTTTTATATTATTACATACTTATAATTAATGTCCTTTTATTAATACATGAAATAAGCAGTGATGATAAAATAAATACCATACATCATAGTCAAAATCTCCAAGTCATCTGACAAATTTTTGTGATCATCATCACCACTATACTGGAAGTATGCTAAGGCTAGTTAACTGCTGCATAGCAGATTTACTTGTAATATATATCATGCATGATAAAACTGTGCCGATTATACGGTATCATTCGTAATCGAGCTGTTTGTTGATTCAACCGGCAACAATCCTATCCGTGTTCGCAGTCCGTATCAATAGTATTTTTTGTATTTTTTTTAGAATGTCTACTTTAGAAATGTCGATAAAATATTTTTACATTCATTAAGGCTAGACATCCGATTCATAAACATGCGTATCTGTCAAATTACGTTAATAGATCATGTGCTTTCAAGCCGTGCGCGAGATGTCATCTGAGCGCAAATCAAATAAAAATTACACGTTCGTTACATATTTGTGGTACATACGTTGCTAAAACAGTAACGCAAGGTTTTGATAGAAAGAGATGGTCATATATTCTTCGATTTCGTCGGCGTCAGGTATTCCCGCAGAATACTTCATCTGTCAAAGTATTTACTTATTTAACTTTTGACAAATGATCTTATATTATTTGAGTAGACTTATTATTTTCCGTAAATAATTTAAGAATCATATTAATAATTCTGAACTCCTTTTTAAATCAATGCATATCATAATATGAAAATAACAAAACAATTACCTACGCCCACACGCGTACGACATATGTCAGAATGTATTATTTTAACATTCGACAAATTCCCGTATTTTATTTACGTCCTATTATTACTTACTGTATAGAATTTAAAAAACATATTAATATTCTAAAATACTTTTCAAATCATAATGTATACTGTAATATTAAACAAGAAATAAATACATGGTAGACGTGAACCCGCATGCATTGGCACGGCGCATACTGTTTGGTGTGTATTTTGACTCATCTAAATGAGATTCTGGATCTGGAATTATTGAATCTGGGCTATTGCGCAACTGACATTGTGACGCATGTTCAAAGTGTAAAAAGGATGAAACCGTTCGAAAATCCATATAAAACCTTAATATATGGGAGATATCAATTGCTTTTGAGCATATTGTTAAATTTGGATGTAGAAGTACGATTAACAGTGAAATAAATGACGAGGAATATTCGGCTACATAAAGATGTCTGGCCTCTGCCGTGGCCAAACGGCATATGAAGGCATTTTGACGTATGAGGATGTCGTTTTTCATACTTTAGAATTTTTATTTTAAAATAATAATTAACGTGTTTCTGATAAAAAATGTAGCTTTTTAATAGTGCATGAAGACTCAAAGTGCGAATATAGATACAATATATCGTTTAAAATCATCTTTTTATATGAATAAACAACATTAGAAAAGCATCTTAATATGTAAAAATTTCTTGCAAGTTTGAACCATTGTAACTTTATAAATATTGAATATTTCTTAATTTCCTACGTACGGTTTCTAAATAATTAAGTAAACTTTATACATATAAAAAAACATATTATGCTTACATACAAATTTTCAACGAACAACTCTTCGCCCGGGAACATTAAAAAAGTTTTTTTTTTGCGGCGGCCTGTGGATTAATGCCTATATTTTTCTTAATTATTGTAAATAATGTTCAGTTTATTACTTTTGTATAAGGACGAAGGTTCTATATAAGTTATTATGATATAAATGAATAATAAAAACACACATTTTCGTAAAAAATGCCGATATATGTATTTGCAGTGAATGTACCGCCCTAATATTTTTTGATTTTTCTGTTGTTTGTTAATTAATAATTGTTAAATATCATATTTTAGATTACAGATTTTGAATGATTCCAGATTTCCCTTCATCCTTATTAAAAATACATGTTACTAGAGCGTGCCGAAGACACTTGTAATTGGGATAATGGGCATAGTCTTCACTATAATGTTTGTTATCAGAGTATCATGTACCTATTATACTGTTAGTGTCTCTAATAAATAATAAATAAATAAAAAAAATAAAAAAATAAAAATGAATAATGCCTTACTTTAGCTTCTTGCTTAATAATATATCTTTTAGCCTGTTAATTATTTTTCACGAATAAAAAACTGTGCATTAACATATGTAATTAGATTTTCCAATGTTTGTTAATTTAGTTTTAAATTTTTTTCTTCAATATTATTTTGTGTCATTTAAAATAATATTTTTTGAACTGAAAATTTAATTGTTTGATTGCGTGAAACATCAGAAACAAATGTATGACAATTGTTAAATTATGACTCCTACACCGTTTTGAAGTAGAAGTCATGTAAATGTATTTACAAACCCAATATATATTCAATTTACATATGTATGTACCAGGGGCGTGCAGTGGGAGCATCGCAGCATGACTTTTAAGTAACCAATTACTTGGAAAAAAAATCGGAATACAACATATATTTCGTAATATTTCTACCATAATTGTTATCATAGCATTCATATTTTGATTTATCATAAAAAACCTGTAGCATAAATATTTGATTACTATTTTTTTTTTCAAAATATATGTTTACAAAAAAGTAATGCTTCAATGTTCTCATCGCACGCGCCTGGTATGTACATATTGTATATCCACCATACGACTTTATACTTATCCACATTTCTGCTATTGGTAGTTTATTATCTGTGCTACCACCAAGTTGGGTCTCCTAAGTGTTTCTCTTCCATATTTTTCTGTGATGTAGCTTGTCGTCATGTGAAATATGACAATGATGCTCTTAGACAAATTGAGTCATATTGGTTTGAGCATGTTATGTACTACTTAGTTCTTTCTGGGCATCGTCGCTGGGGACTGAAGATTATTGCAGTCCAGCAAATTGCGCCAAGTCTATTTAAGTGACAGGGAGAATTGAATGCTTCAATTTACCAACAACTAACGGGCAGCGTACTTCTCGGTACTTATTGTCCGCGACTCATTTTTGATGTGATTTAATTTCAGGAGATAGACGAATACATTTCCAAAGCGAAAGACCAGGGCTACCATACAGTTCTGAATCTTGGAACGAAGGGAGTTAACTATGCCACAGCAGTTATTATGCAAACAGCTATAAAGGTAAGTGTTTTGTTTTTGACATTGATCTCACAAATCACTTGATGTGCTTTTGTCAATTGTTTTAGGATTCTGTTAAGCTTGTGCATTTTGTTGGTGGTTGTTAAGTTGAGGGTTTACGACCACACAGACCTATCTGCAAAAATATTTATCCACATTCTTTTATTCTCCATATTTGCAGTTTGTTCATGTGATCCTAAATCCTCGTGAGTTAGTTGAATTTGAATGCAACATAATTATTTTACAAAGCAAAAAATATGAAATTATTGTTCAACTTAAACTTCTTCTCATTTCCCCCTATTTTATCTTGTCTTAGCAGTCATATTAATATTTAAATTATTATTTAATATCTAGATTGTTTTTGATTTTATAAATATGTTTCGAATATTCATAGATTGATACATCTGTTAACATTTTTTACATCTCAATGAGTATACTGTTTAATTGCCATTCTTGTAACAAATGTTGACTCCTACATTATTTATGAAGCCTCCAATTGTTAATCAAAGTGACCAATCAATAATCAGAGTTTATTTCATCACCAATTATTGTACTTCATAAAAAGATCAAGATAAAATATGGTCATATAACATAGTAAATATATATTGATAGAAAATATCACGTTGTATTTTTTAAATACATAATCATAAAAAAACAGTAATATTTTATGCTCTTGGAACATATTGAATGGTTGTACATTCAAAATTCAATTATCAATCTTGCATGAAGTATATTGCCTGCCCAACATAACTTGGCGTGCGGCAAGATCGGAACTAAAACCCGCCCCGTCCGCACCCGGTGGTAACCCCTCGCCCTGTAATTCAGTGCAATTTTGTATTTGCTCGGGAGCTGTGACATCTTGATAACCAATGTACACTGAATTATTATGTCCAAAACAACCAATTAGTCAGAACAATTGCCAATGAAGTATTAAAGTTTTGCGAAACTGAAAAAGCAAATAATGGACCGATATTACCGTCTGACAGTTTGACAGATAGAGCGGCCGCTGCGGAGCGCGCTGTTACCTGACCAAATTTATATTGAAGGCTCTGACATTGGTCACCGGACATTCAGTACATTATGTATTGTGTAATAAATTTACAACCTGGCTACTTCTGTTTCGTGATAGGAGAGCCCTCCCTCGCACGCCAAGTTATAGTGGTGGCACTCTACCACTGAGCACTGGAAATATAAGTGTGTTTAAAAAGATCTTGCAAAAGCAAAATGTAAGTATGTAGGTATATTCAATGAAATCACCCTCAAATATTTCACATAATAAATTAGAATGAATATGTTTCACGCCCAAGATATATCCCGTTTTCAAAGCTGTGTCTCAATGTGATTATAAATCAATATTAATAGAATAAGTGTTGCAGGTAACCAAATAAATGTGTTAAACATTTACTCTCTGCATCATTATTCTACACCTAAATTTATTAATTAGAGTTATTTTATTTAATACTTTTGCAATTTTTTTGTATTTGCAATACATAGATACACTGAAATCACAATTCTGTTCTACAGAGTTCCTCTAACATTCTATTCTATTTAAGTTAACCAAAACTCTTATATTATTTCCATAATCATTACAGAATTAATCAAAAAGTGATGAAGCATTTACGAAGCATCTTACCCTTTCAGTTATCCCATTAAATAAAAAACTTTAATAAGATTGTATGTTTTAATTTCATTTGATTATCAATAATTCAAATGAATATTGCTGTAAATAACCAAATATTATTAATTTGCCATTCGTAGAATCTGATCCAAGTAACCTTTTTAAATTTTTACCATTTCTTTTTTAATATTTTTTTTACCTTTATGTTTATTAACATGCTTTTTTAATTTTTCTCCCGCAATCTCACATGTTACTCATTCCTGATGATCTACAAAATCGAGTCCAGAACTTTGGTACACAAAGCAGACCTTCTTATACGCTTCCATCCCCGCGGCAACCGCTGTCATCAGTGACAAACAGAAGAGAACCAAGTCCTGATACTTTTAACTACTTAACAGACCAGGTTGATGCGCCCATAGAGATATCTTCAGAAGAGGGAGACTTTCCCATAATTCCCAAAGTTGAAAGAGATATCATGGCCACTCTGATTTACACACGAGAAGCGGTCGGAGAGATTGAAGAAACACCATCCACCAGGAGTGGCAGGGCAAAAGTTGCCAAAAAAAAGGCATCCGGGGTTACCAAAAGACCGAGAAGTACCAGCAGGAAAACTAGAAAGCAAACATCAAAGCAAACCAAAAATACCAGAGATATTTCAGTTGAATAATTATACGGCGGTACCATGTTGTGGTTTAAAAGTGTTTTTCTTTTAATGAATGTTAATATGACCAACTTAGTTCATAGTCAACATGCAAGAGTAGAAGTACCCTGTGCATTGATCCAGCCTAATTTGGGTGATAGGTCTATGGTGCTCTGCTAGGGAAGCTCGGTCAACTATTGTATTTAATCAACAATCTCATTGTTGGGTATTAGTGTTACGCAAGTGTCTTCCAGACCGATTATTGGTGATCTTGTTTACTTCGCAGCTCGTAACTATTTGGTTGTGAATTATTTTTCATATCAAAGATATATTAGACCTGCAGAACTGTCTGGCACAATTCTTATAAATAGACATAGCATATATATAAATTTACATATAAATTTTTATCTCGCACGCTTTTTGACAACAATAATCTTTGTAATGATTCATTTAATTTTCACAGGGTAAACAAGGATAAACCAACATATTTTACGGGTCTGTCTAAATTCTAATATGTATGTTCAAGTTGTGTGTGAAAATTCTTTTCTGTTGAGTAGAAATGGAGTAAAAGCTACCTGTATACCCCAATTCATTTTATGACTCATTTACAATCCAAATTTGACTGCTACAGACTTCTGTCACTAATTTTTGTATATAATCAGATGAGATTTTGCATACAAAACTTGAACATTTGAAATGGAATCCACCCTTATAATATTGTGTACCAAGTCTTTTAGATTTTTTTATGTTTTAACATAGATTTAGTTTTAGAATGTTCTTGAGTTATGTCATGAATTTTACTATTTTACATTTTAGAATGGTGAGAGGATTTTTTTTAATTTGTGAGAGAAATTGCTCAGCATGCATTTGATGCTCAGTACGTTCCGGATGAATAGTGTCTTTATTCTGTGTGCTGTGTCTAAATGCAAGACATCTTGGAAATTACTTGTGGCGTTGGCTGTAAATGAAAGACTGAAACAATTGCATTTAATCGACTGAGAAGGTTAATTCATTCCTTGGTGGGAACATGATTAGTGAATATTTTTAAATACATACAAACGAAACTGTAATTCGAGCAAACCAATTATTATTCTCACAAAAAAGTATTAATTTTGAAATTATACAAAATAGTAGTCTGCATTATTTTGGAAGTAATTTTAATTTCAAAGAAAAAAAAACTATTATTTCATTTGACTCTTACAAATAATAAATTGTCAATTCAATATTTTTTCTTCCATTTACGATTATGTCAAATGGACAATATCACATTGAAAATAGGTTTTTATTTTTTTAGAATGAGTCGTGTTACGATGAGGATGCCTGAATCTGATTTGCTGCCTTTCAACCTCAAACAAAATATAACATTTCTCATTAATTGAGGAATATTACATATTTTGGGGTTGCTTGCTTACTCATTTCAATGGAGACAAGATTATTGAGCACTTATTAATACTGAACATTATTGTAGTATAAATGTTTGTTTATTTGAAGTTGAATAACTGATATGCTAATGGAAGGAAGAAATGATGAAATAATTATAATAATGAAAATGACGTGTAATTTTAGATATTCTTGACCATGTGTGTTTTTTACTATAATATTTCCAATTTGTCATAAATAAAAACAAAAATGGTATTTAATGGTTTTTTATTTTTTATTCATATTAAATTATTTATTTTTTGTACACTTAAAATATTAGTCAAATGTACTGATTAAAAACCAAAAGAATCTCTGGATAGATGCAACAATCATAAATTATTATTATTTATATTTAATTTTCTCATTCACATTTAGCTGTCAAACAGGACAGGGATTGAAAGCTTGAAGAAAATTATAGTTATATCCTGATATGCAGATAATACAGTGTTAGTAGACCATAATGATCTGCAGTGCCTGGTGACTAAGAAGTCTGACATAGCATGGAGAGTGTACTTCTGAAGAATGTAAACAAAATGGTGGTGGTCTTCGAGAGAGATGAAGGAGAGACTAAAAGTGATGTAAAAGTAAATAATGGATGATTAGATTAGATTAGATATGCTTATGCTTAACGCAAATGCTTCTAACTCTCTTCATTCAAAGGCTTGTGAGTAAGGAAAGGATGGTAAAGAAAATATATGAGGCAAGTGCTGTAGCCAACAGAAACAGAGAACATCCACGAAAGACCTGGTGATCAGAAAAACCAGATATTGTAGAAAGAAATCCCTTGAAAGCTTCAAAAATCGTCGAGCATGCATAAGAAAATGTTTAAAAGTGAATGAAACAATAGTTGAGTGTCAGAATAGAAGAGTGTGGCATTCTATCTTTTTTGCCTATATACATGTGAACCAGCGTGATGGTGCAGATGTTGATATTTGCTTGGATTCTTTTTTAGATTTCCTCCATTTTTTAAAAAATATTAATGAATTCACAAAAATTCTTACTTGTAGTCCAATTTTCTTTGTATATATATATATTTTTTTTATTTTTACCGCCAGACTTATGCTATAGTATCAAACCTGAAATATTTTCTACTAAACTAAATGCTAACATGTACTTTAGTTAGAGTAACACACGTGTGAAGATTATTTTGTGAAGGTGTTGGTGTATAAATGATACTATGGTTGTGGTGAATAGTGATATTTACATGCTAGTGTAGTGGTTGTCCTGAAGAAGAGACGGGTTACGTCTCGAAACAGGTAGACAAAATAAGTAATTTTAGTGGTTATTACTAACATATATTATATTCAACAGGCCACGAGGCCCAATTACAGAAGTGAAACACATCACAAAACACCCAGTTTTGAGTAAATCATATAGATTAATTGTGACCTCACCGGGAATCGAACTCAGAACCCTCCGTGTGAGAAGCCAGTGTCATACCCACTGGGCTATGAATGCCGCCTTTGTGATTGAAAGATTGGTTTGCTTGATTTGGTAATAAGAATATTCGCACATCCTTCACACAGTCTAGGCCCATGCTGTCCGAAGAGGCTCCTCATATAGCGTCAGACCCTTCCGTACCAATAATTTGTTTACATAATGTGAAAATTTCATATGAATATTGTTAAAATTATAAATCTGGTTGCCTACCCAGAATAAAAGTGTTGCCTTCACGCTTGATTTAATATAATCACACCACTTTTAACCTGGAAATTGGTTCAATTCCCTTCACCATCACATTTTAAGTCACCCGCTTGATACTGTGCAGATTTAAAGTAAGGTAAGTTTGCTTGTTTTTATTTATTTTTTCCACATTTTTTAGCACAATTATTTGTTTCGAAATTTTTCATTAACTGTTCATCCGTTTACTTCAATCAGAGACATTAATGATCTAATGCCTGTTTATCAATTTTACAATGTTCTGTTTTACAAAAATATGTGCGTCATTTACTTGCCTTTATTAGAATAAAAGTTGTATTTCAAAATTTGCATGCAATTCTGTCGCAAGCAAGGAAGTAAATTTTTATTTATTTTTAAAGTCTTCATTTTGCTAAAATATTGCTATACATTACTTGAGATTAAAAATTTTTTATTGTCACATTTAGTTTTACATAATCTACAAAAAAATGAACCCACAAAATTGCGTTAAGAAATATGTATTATAGTAAATTAATGTGAAATTAACAGGTCTCATAAATACACATGTATTCTGTTAGGAAATATTTTGTAACAGACTTGAAGACAAAATTGCAATTTGAATTTTAAAAGCACAATGTTTTTGCAGTTTCGCCATATGCATAAATGTCAACAATATTGGAGAATAATTGCACGTAAATACTACATATATTTTTCTAGTAATTCTCATGATCTGGCACAGTGAAATTTTTTGATTCTTGTTTTCCACTATCCTCAAAATAAAGTCATTATATTATTTATTTTATATTTATGTTTTAAATTTATAATTAATATGTATTTCTTTTATTGACATAGTTTATATAAACCTGTATGTGTTATGAAGTTTTATGTACATATTTGTAAATACTTTTGAATGTAACATTATGTATCTATATCCTCCCTCTAAATAAACATGACCGCATTAGTTCAGGTTATTCCTTGTAGGTGGTGGTTGCAAACTGGCTAAAGGTTTTTTAAAATTAATCTTTAAATTAAATTAATGAAACTGTTGCGTTATGTTATTAACTCATACTTCAAAGTGATTTTATATTTAACATTAATTATAACAATTAAAAAAAAACTTTAACCAATTGATAGTCAAGCATCTAAATAAACATCCCATAAATAAATTATATTCCCAGACTAATGTATTCACTTATATCTTTTTTAAATTTTTTTTTTATGTATTCTTATGTATTCACTTACATTTTTTTTTTTTTAATTTTCAACTTGTTCTCTTATCTATGCCGTGTGACAAATTTATGCAAGTTTATGCTTCGTAGACTTTCAGTAAAAATAGCCATGCAATATTTTTTATTATAAAATTATATTTTAAGTTCATACTACAAATGATTCCTGTGCTTTATTGATTCACGATGCAGTTTTGTCAAAAATTTCTCTTTTCACTAAATATTTGGAAAAGGAGTGAAGATTTTACTACAAAAGTTCTTTAATAATAAGTAAACTTCTGTGCTTTATCGATTCATTATACAGTTTTTCAAAAATTTCCCTTTTCACTAGATAGTTGGAAAAGGATTGAAGATTTTTTACTATAAAGGTTCTTTAATAATAACCAGACTTCTGTGCCTTATCGATTTGTGATAAAGTTTTATGAAAAATTTCCCGATTTCCCTTTTCACTAAATAGTTGGTAAAGGAGTGAAGATTTTTTTACTATGAAAGTTCCTTAATAATACGTAAACTTCTGTGCCTTAGGCCCGGTTGTTTCAAGTTGGATTAGAATAAAACTACCCCATGAAAAACAAGTTATACTCCCTTTCTTTGTAAAATATAACAACAATTAAAGACAAATTAAAATTAAAAAATAACATAACTTACAGGAATTTAATATATTTCTAAAATGTCAGATGTTTTGAGCTTTGATAAGACACTCAATGCTTTGGAGATCAAATTCTAAAAACATTTGTCAGTCAATTTAATCAAGATTTTATTAGATTCAATTGTCAACAATATCGTACCTTATGGATTTCCAGCGTAAAATGATTTAATATACTCAGAATCAGATTTGAGTAATGTAGAATTATTCAAAACTAAGCAGAAATCTAAAAGAAATAAATTATTTGATTTTTTCCCAAAAAACCGAAGTGTGCTGTCCTGTGAACCAATTGTCAAACATTTTCGAAATTCGTAGTGAAGTACCTATTATACCTACCGACGGAGTAATTAAAATTTTAAATATTCCGTGACGTTATCTCAAACTTTTGTAATGATTCCAATTTGAAAAAACCATTAGAATTTTCTATAAATCCAAAATTATATTATAATTATTAAATTTTTTTAACGAAAATTTGATAGATCTTTTTGATCGTTGCCACGAGTCTGCTTGCAAAGTTTCAGCTCGATTGGATTATGGGAAAAGGGTTAAAAATTGATCCAAAGTTTTTTCGTCAGACAAGCAGACGCCACGAGTTAAAAGAAAGGAAGTAAAAAGTTCATTTAAAGCATAGATTTTTACGAAAACGGATCATTTGATTGGTGGAGAATGCAAAAATACATGCTTTAAACGAACTTTTACTTTGATCCAACTTGAAACAACTGGTCTTTACTGATTCATGAAACAGTTCTATCAAAAATTTTCCTTTTCACTACTTAATTGGAAAAGCATTGAAGATTCTTTTTACTGTAAAAGTTTAACTTCTCCAACTGAATTTCCAGGGTGGAGGAGGCCTGGTACAGCAACTTCGCCGAAGTTACAGCCTCTCAGATTTGTCGGTGACTGACGATCACTCTGATTGTCGGAGCCAACAGGAGTTGGACGAGGTTGATGATGTGGTTCTCACAGATCCTCGCCTTGTGAGGAGGAACACGGGTAGAGGGCGGAGTCCTCGCACGCAGAGCTCCCCCAGAGTAGACATGATATTTCCTGAAGTGGACGTTTTGGGGCATAATCGATCAGTGAGGGATAGTAAATTAAGGTAAATTTTTTGCAAAATATATAAACAAAACAAAAGTGTGTTTTTTTTTTTGTACATTATATATAACTTTCTTTCAGCATCAGAAAGTGATTGCGAGCATGACAATTTCTGAATTTATAGAAAAGTCTAGGAACTGAACTAAAATGTTGTAAAAAAGTGGATTGCTTAAATTGAGGGTGATCATAACCTTTAGTATATGTATATATTTTTTAATGGTATATTTTTCACGCAACCGTGACATGCCCCCAAATTATTATCGTTATTTTTCACGGGTATATGGCTAGTTGAAGAATAAGATCAATTTGCTTTGCTTTCTGAAAGTTCGATATTTGTCCTTGGGAAGTGCCTAAATTGCAGAAAATTGTGTTAATTGCGGGTAATTCCGGTACCAGGTTGGAAAAAGTTGTGACTTAAATCTTGATTTCACTGTTTTTTTAGCCTATCACCCATTTATTAAATATCCCTTAACCATAAGCCTTGCATGACCCCATTTTAAAATGAAAATTCAGTTGATCACACTTTGAAAAGGCCTTAAAAGTAACAAGGTACAGGTAAACCACATCATTATCTCAGAAATTACTCCAGGATATTGTTTAGATTCTCTGTTTTCAATTATCAATCATTTGAGATCAGTATATGTAATTCAAAATGAAAAACCATTGTTGAAAGGGTTTTGGTTTTGACCACTATTCTAAGGCCCGGTTGTTTCAAGTTCGATCAAAGTAAGCGGTCGATCAAAGCATAGATTTTTACGAAAACGGATCGTCTGATTGGTGGAGAGCGTAAAAATCTATGCTTTAAAAGAACGCTTACTTTAATCCAACTTGAAACAACCGGCCCTAAGCTGTTTACCATTTCGAGCAATTATTTCGAGCATTATTTCGAGCAAAATAAAGTTTTGTTTTTCTGTGTTAATCTGATTTTGTCAATGTTTCTTTTATTATTAAACGATTTTTCTTAATCCAAAACACATGGAAATCGTTTAATAATAAAAGAAATAATTGCGAAATCAGATTGACAAAACATTCTTTTGCTCACTTGTAAAGTTCGAAATAATCACTATTGCGTGGGTGGGAGTGGGTGGTGAAAATGTGCTTTCTAGCACATTGTTTTGTTATGGAAAGGCCGAAAATGCTTCAGATTGTTTCAAAATAGACGCGCCAACTGTGTCGGTAAGTCTAGAAGGTTCCGGAAAAACCTGCTCTAGAAAGTTCTGGAAGGAGAAAGTTCTATAAGGTTCTAAACTGAGTGGCGGAATGTGTTGGTGTGTCTAGAAGGTTCCTGTACATTCGATAAATTTCTTGAAAGTTCTAGAAGGTCTGCGAAAGTTCTACGACGATCCAAACTTAAGTTATATATATATAACGTTTATACAAATAAAAATTTACGCGTGCGAAGCCGCGCGGGCACAGCTAGTATCTTACAAAGTTAAATGAAAATAATTAAATTAAGTATCATTTAACTTCTTGACTTAGGCCATGTTGAAAATTCTCACAGATTTACCAGCCAGTTCATTGTTGATAATTTACTTTTTAGTATCATAAATAGATTCTAAAGTGTTAATGATTTTTAAATTCCATTAAAAAATTTATATTTTTTTCAGTCAAATTAGATCTTCGGAAGACATAAGTTCTGCCTACGTTCCGGAGAACTCCAGCAGTCAAGATCTCATGAGGACTGCTTCCGTTGGTGGTTCAAGCAGAACCAGAAGCAAAGTTACCAGAAGCACTTTCACCTCTATCAAGAGACCGGGGGCTGCTGAGGTAAGATGAAGGTATCTTGTATTGTTTTCATCAATGGACTTGTGTGTAGTTAGCTCACAAGTACATGAAGCTGCATTTCTATATTTTATTTTAATATACATATTTAGGAATGTTTACCTTTTAATTATTATATTTATATATATATTTTTCAGATGTTGTAAATGATTTCATTCTATAACCATTTTTACACAGTAGCACAAATATTATTTTAAAATCACTTTCAAAGTGACTAAAATCAATTTTGCACATTTACACAGCATTAATTGTAATATAAAAATAAAATTGGAAAATTATTGTTAACTTTTTTTTTATCTGTCAATTTTTACTGTGACTGTGAATTTTACATCATTACATGAACATGATTTAAATATAATTACAGTTTAAGTATGATATAAATTTGCCTTTCGTTACTTTCAAGTTCTATCCCTTTGGCTCAGTATGTACAGTAAAAGTCCGTTAATTCAAACCCTCATAATTTTTCATAACTCAAAATTTTTAAAACACAGCAAAATTTTAATTTTTATAGTTGGTTAATGTATATGTTACAGCAAATTTGCATTTTTAGTGAGACTATACTTTCACTAGTAGAAATGTACTTTTCCCGGTCGGGCAGCGTGTGGGCAGTGAAAACATGTAAATCAACGAATTCTCAGATTCACTACACATTATCCGTGAAAATATATTTTGTTCACGAATGCGCGCATTACTCAAAGCATAGACAATATATCGGTGAAACCATCAATTTCTACACGTAATTCTTAAAGCGTAGAAAGTATAAAGGCGGCACTTCACTAGGCGATTTTTATTCATTTTGCGGTCCCATTTTAACTCCTAAATTAAAATAGGACATCGACACCACAAAACGAATACGAATCGCGAAATAAGGTGTCGGCTGAAAAATGGCGCACTCGGGTTTTTTATTGCTGAAAATGAAAAATAGATCTCACAATAAAAGATATTCAATTTCAGGACAATATTTATCAGGCATCTGACAATTATAGAACATATGAGCCAGGATGCATATTTGTAATATTATGGAATTTGGTTTCGTTTAGATAAACATTACTTAGATACTGTTCGGTGATTATTCCGGGTAGGATTTTCACGGATAAAAAAATCTTTTTGGCATTAGGTATAAGTAAGCATTTAAAATATCAACAATCCAAATACCTTGAACATTTTTTTCTAATATAATATCAAAAATATATCTGGCCTGCAAAAATCCTGTCCTGAATAATCAACGTCCGCAACAAAACCCGTATAGAATAATCAGTGTCTGCAAAATTCATAAAAATTCTGTTCACGAAACTCGCATCGCTTGATTGAAGTTATGTACGTTCAATTTCAATCTCGATCTAAACCAAAAGTATCCTATATCTGTCTTATTATCAAATGATATCATTTTGGTTATGCGTAGTGTTGCCAACTCAGATTTTGTAAAAGGCGTAGACCACATTAGAAAATTACGTAGAAATAGTAAATTTTGCTTGTAAAAAGTTCGTAGATCTACGTCCTTATTTTCTAAGTGAAATGAAGAGGTTACGGTAGGTAAAACTGAATAAAACAAGTGTTTTGTTGTTATTTTTTTTCATTATTAGTTTCAGGTAAATTAATGAAATTTATACATATATTTATTAAAATATTTAATGCGTTCCTGCGAAGGCTCGCGGTTTCTTTTTAAGCCACTTTTCGTGTAAAGTCTATTAGAGTTTCAGTAGAAAGTCTATTTCTGATATCTGTTTTCATAAGAAACAGACGCTCGACGTTTGCACTGCTACGTGGCAATGTGAGCGAATTGGGCCAGTAATGGAAATATTTGCGACGAATCGCTCTTTATTTTAGTCACATGAAGCCAAAAATCATCTGGTTTAATTATCTGTTCCTCTTGAAATGGGAGACTTGTATTTCTAAGAACTTGCCATTCCCGGTCTAGCTTCGTCAGGTTTGTTGGACATAATCTTGAAAGTAAAGATAGTTAAATGAAAAATAAGTAAAGTGTAGCAGACTCAACTCATTAATAAAATATTTGAAGTTAAGGATATAAATATTACTTGGAAACATTTGCCCCAAATGAACTATAGATGGTACAGAACGTTTAGTATTTGGGTCCATCAATGTCTCAGGGTTTATAAATCTTAAGTTCTTCAGCCTTTGTCTCTGCTCATCTTCAAAGGGGAAGCGAAATTTTTTTGTCTGTTTCCAACAAGTGTGAATATTTTTGTTCATAATGCAGCTTTCTTTTTTTAGTGGGAGTAAGATTCCGCTCTTCAGCACTGTTACTGCTTATCTCCATAATTGGTTCAATTAAATTGAGCAGAAAGCTGAACAATATCGGAAGATAGAAATCAAAACCACTCATTATTATTTTTAGGTTAAGTTTACAGATTAGATTACACTTTGATTATGTAAGTTTCTCCCTTCGAGACGAGACATTTCGTTTTACATAGTCACAGTTCTATGGAATAAATGACGCGAGTTTTGTGTTGGCGAAGCGAGTCTGCGGTAGTATGAAAGAAACGGAACATTTATTAGCTTTTTTTCACGAATGAAAAGGAAATTATACCCGTTCAGCCAAATGAGCTGTTATTTTATAAAATTGTACAATTTGTAATTTAATTTTGTTATGTAATTTTATTTTATTAATGTAATTTTGTTAATTCATACAAAATACATAGATTCTGGGACTGAAGATCGTAGGATTGCAGGAAAAGCTTAAAGTATGTAGATCTAGTAAAAATACATAGAGTTGGCGACGCTGGTTGTGCGTACGTATATAACATTCTTAAATTCATAAAACAGTAATTGCGAAGTGAAGTGCCGGCTTTATACTTTTCATGCGCCGTTCACGTGCAAAATATTCGCCGTATATTGTCTATGCTTCAAGAAGTGCGTGCGATCGTTAACAATCTGCCCAATTTGGTCCTCAACAAGTTAAATGACAGTTCGGAATCAAATTCACTGGAATTGTTTTAGTTAAAATATTTTATTCATTTCTATTGGTGAAATTCTGCTTGGATATTATAAGAATGACCTTGTATATAATTTCTCTAAAATGCCAGTGAATGATGGACTCACTAGAAAAACAGATTCACTGTAACATGTATAGTAGTTAATTAATTAACCTTGCACCATAAATCATTATATTTTAAGTCAAATAATTTGAATTTTTTCAATAAGTTATAAAAAAATAATAATGCACAAGTTTTTTTTTTATGTCCTTTATGTATTTCACTATAACTTTTGGAATCCACATTATCTTTGCATCATGATCCCTAAAATTGGAGAGTCCTATGCAAACCTACCTCGTTTGGCTGCCTTAATACGCGTGGATATTTAGTTTTTTAGCTAATTATTGAAAAAATATTTTGATTTTTTCACAAGTGAGAACAGCAAATGTGTCAATATCGGGATCTTTAGTAATAGAAATGTCGCGGTCTTTGTATTACCATAAGTGAAACTTTGCATTTTCTTATTTATTTATTTGTAAATATAACAGACACAAGTTAGTGATAGATACATAAGAGCATGAAAAATCAGAATCGAACATGGTAAACTGTGCGCTAGCATATTTCACATAGAAATAATTTTAGAATATATATATAACAATAACAAGATTAAAAAATATGATAGACACAACAGTAACAATATTAAATAAAAGCAAAATTGAAATAGGTGCATAAAAAGTGAAAAATAGTAAATAAAAACATAATAGATTTCTTGAAATATGCAAAAATACATAAGTGTTCCACAAAATTTACAGCTTTTTTCAAGAGTTTTACGACTTTTGGCGATTTTCTTTTCGATTGTTATTTTTTTTGATACCTACCTAGAATTTCAAATTAGCGGGGTTCCATATATGTAGTTGTTTTTTTTCCGAGTCCCTTGAATTTCAAATTAATTAGATTCTACTTTATTGTAATTTGAAGCATGATCAGTGCCTAATACCATTAGAGTTTGAGTAGGTTCGTATTATGTACATTCATTTTAGCAATGTCTAGTCATTTTGATTTGCCATTGGCAATGAAAATGAGTTGACATTTTTCTAATGGCATTGCTCTCAAACAATTTTTCATGGTAAAATAAAAAACAAAATTATATTACATAAATTTACAAGGGATCTTGGATTGGAAGTATAAAATATATTTTTTTTTAACACAAGACACATTTTTATTAATTTTTTTAAAACCTTTTTTAATAACACATCAATTGAAGAAAGGTAAAAGGACACAGACCCACAATTAGAAAACTTTACCCAAGAGGCACAAAACTTTTTTCACAATGTTATATTAAAATTTGTCATGCTCACATTTATTTTAGAAGTAGTAAAGAGTGTATGCAATTACATATTAGTGCACTTAAAAACAAAAATTTGTTATCGAAGTATACACATATGAGGGCTGTGCGTACATTTTAAAATTTATATTTATTTCTCAACAGCTTTCCTTTAAGCTCGTTACAATTTCTCCAGCAATACTCCAACATTTTTAAAGCCATTCAAAATAAGGTTTTTTGAAGTCAGCGAAATAGGCCTCTGTTTCGCTGATGACTTCCTGATTTGACATGACATTTTTTTCATATTTGGAAACAAAAAAGAAAGTGAGATTGTTCTAGTAACCTGAGATTCCCTTTTTCAAAATGTCGATGAAGATGATGAATCCTCTTGAATCTCAAAAACTGGTGGCCCTTTCTGGCCGATGGAACTGTTTTTAACTTTTTTGGAGCAAGTTCGCCAGGTGAATTCCAATGTTTTGATTGTTCTTTAATTTCCGTACGTATTTCGCTTAAACATGTCCAAACAGCGCTCCGAAGTGTCATGCTATTCGTTTTCGTTCCACTGTGAGCAGATGTGCCTCCCATCTTGCCAACTTTCTCATGCACAATTTTTCCTGTAGGATATTTTGTATGTGTTGAATTGACATTTTTGCAAAGTCAGCAATCTCTCTGGTCTTCACCCAGTGGTCTACTGACAAAATACCATGGATTTTGTTGATTGTATCCTTCATAGTTACCTCATTCGGACAGTCTGGGTGCTCTTCATCAAAATGGATGTTTGGCCACGCTTCTTCTTTTTCTTTTAGAAGATCTGTTGATCTGCGCTACAGAAAACTACGCCTCCTGGGATGACGAGGTCCAGCTATTCCTCCATCTTTTCGGTGGTCTTCCCGGTAGGCGTCATCCAGAGGGGATTTCATTCGCTGCTGTATGCACGAGTCTGTCACTGTCTATTCTGGCTACGTGAACCCGCCGGAATCTCCTTCTGGATCTACTCCATCGTGCTATGTCCTCTATTTTGCAAGTTTTCCTTAGGCCTTCATTTCGGGCACGATCACATTGAATTTTTCCAGTAATGGATCTCAGCACCTTCATTTCAGTTGTTCTGAGGAGTCCTTTGATGCGGACAGTGTCAGCCCGGTTCTCTATAGCGTATATCATAACAGGTTGCACTCTATTTTGACCTTAGTTTCGACATTCAAATTTTTGTTTTTCCAGACCAAATTCTTGAGACACCCTGATACGGTGGATGCTTTGTTAACTTACTCTCGGACTTTGGTATACAGATCACTATGGCTACAGATTGGCCACACTTGAATTCATTAAACCAATATCTGACAGTAGCCATCAAGGGTGCATGGTTCTTGTAAAAGGAATGCATCTTCATTTTGATTTCCTCACATGTCTTCTCATTCAAAAAAGGAAGCGAATTACTCTCTGATATTGCTCTTCTTCCATGTTGCCAACAAACACAAACTCGCCCACTTTCAATAGCTATCAAAATACATGATGAATTTTACTGAGATTTTGACAGGCGACATTGATATGGTAGATTTTGTATCAGTTGACGTTATGTATCTTCAAAATAAGGGTAACCTAGTTACTAGATCCTTTTACCTTGCCGTGGTGATATTATATAATTTATTATTATTTGAATTAACATTTACAAAAATTAAAAATGTTCCCGTTTATTATTTACCATGCTATAATACTAAAAGTGAATTGTTTTTTAATTTGCCAAGTAAATGTTATAATTATTTAAAGTTGAGAATTTTTGTAGAATAGTGAAGAAGTAGAGAATGAAAGTATTTTTTTTCTTTGAAGGACAGCGATGTGGTCATAGAGGAAATGGAAGATGATGGCGTTCCTTCTTCACTTTTACAAAATATTCTCCCTCAAGCTGACGCAACAGTCTGTTTACCATATTCAAACGATATCATATCCCAATATTTAAAATTTATTGTGAATAATGAAATTCGAGAAAGATTAAATAATAATAGCGATGTGGATAAAGAATATCAACAATATTTGAAACTTAAAGAATTTTTCGATTCTGAAGGTTCAAAAGTTGCTGAGAAAACAGGTGTTATCGAATCTTCCAGTACAATTAATTTAGAATCTGAAAGTTCAAAAGATACTGAAAAATTAAGCAATATTATTGAATCTTCTGATACAGCTAATCCAGAATCTGAAAGTTCAAAAGTTATTGGAAAATCGAGTATAATTGAATCTTCCAAAATACCCAAATTTGACTTAGAAACTGTCCACTTGGAATCTGAAAACAAACCGTTGCTGCAAGAAGAATTGTTAACTCAAGAAAAAGTACCTGTTCATTCTCAATCAGTTACCTTAGCACCACATGTTGAAAGTATAAATCAAAATAAGAAAAATGAAGGTGATTTTCCAAAAATTCCTGATATTTCTATTTTGGAAAATAATGTAAAACTGGATGTTTCAAATTTAATTGGCGATGAGATTTCTATTAAATCAGCCGATAGTCTAAACCCACTCACTCATGCTAGTAAAAGGGATAGTCTTTGTGAAGAATCAAGAAGTATTGGCGCTTCATCATCTAATTTGAGTTCAGATGATGATATGGATGATGGAGAATTTACAACTCCTAATAGTTCACCAGTAATGAAAAATAAAATCAATAAGGGAGGCAAATATAAGAAAAGGCATGCACCTCCCCCACCACCAAGTCATTCATCCAATGTTGACAAAAGTGAAACAGAAAATATTGATAAGCAACCAGAAAGTTCTATGAAAAATGACCCAAATCATATTATATCATTGGGAGAATCCACAAATACAAATCACAGTGACCAAATTAATAACGGAAAAGAATCTGAAAAATTGTTATCACATCCTCCAGAAAAGCGAAAGCAAAGAACTAAAAATAGATCCATGGTTAAAGGTGGTTCAAAAAATGAATCGCCATTTTCTAAATTAATTCACTTACCTTCCAAATTTGCTTTTTGGAATACTGGAGAAGGTTCCGATAAATTGTCAGCTTCCGATAATAATGAAGAATCTAATGATAGCATTCACGACAAAAGTTCTCTCAGTGATTATGATTCAGCAACTAACATGCAAACTTGTCAAGCTGATGTCAAACCAAACATAAAAACTGGTACTGAAATACCTGTTATTAGTGAAGATAAATTGGGTCACGAGGAACAGTTTAAGACTGTTGCAATTGGAGCAGCTGATAGCATTGCCGATGGGAATGATCCAAAATTAAAAAATGACGAAGACAAGAGTCAGGCAGATAATGAAAAATCTGAGCAGAAATTAGATCATTTTGCACACATACCGCTTAAGATCGAAACATTGATTCTTCATACTGAAAGTAAAAGTACTGATGTCTAAATGATCAATTCAATACAAAGAAAAAGTTATTTATTTTAAAATTTTGCGATAACGACCGATGATTGATTTGGCTTTGACGATAATAAGATATTTTTTATCGATATCAGCTATGTATGATTTATTTTATTTTTTGTTTGTTTTCTTTTTGGTAATAGACTGCTAATCTGTGCTATTCTGAAAATAGCAATATTGAGATGTCAGATCTTTATCCCAATCTTGACAGGTATGTATAACATTGTGTTGCCGCCAATTTTGATATTTTATGTTTGACATGTCTGAAATTAATGAATTCAATCAATCAGAAAGCTCTAACGCGTGAGCAAACCTTAAGTTATTCACAATTACGAATAATGAGCTTTCTAATAGATAGAATTTGGTAATTTTAAACAAGTCAAACATAAAACGTCATAAATAAAGGCATCACATTGTTATACAATAACTGTCACTGATAGAGAAAATAGCAATATTGCTTAGTTCAGAATTCGGATGATTAACTGCAAAATTGAGTGCGTGTTTGCCTGAACATTTCTTGTTTGTTGGTGCAACCCCACAATTTTACTATTCAAGGTGTTTTATGTGTTTTTCATTTATTAACAACTTGATGGTGATTTTTTTAAAAGTTATGGGTTGCATTTCTTATATTTATGATTTAGTGGAAACCATGCATTTTTTTCCCAATGTCTATTCTGTACAATATGCAACATGTACATTTAAATGATTTTTGTGTATGCTTTCATATAGCCTTGCATAAATCTTAGTATGTACATCTATAAATACTGCTGTGTACTGAAATAGTCACGAGGTATTTTGTGTATTGAAACTCACACTTTTTTTATGTTTCTCTTGCTGTCAACTAAGATAGTAGTTTAAGACCATTATTTTTCTTAGTTTAATTCTTTTGTATATTTAAAAACTAAAGATACAAAACACAAACATTTTCATTTTCTTCCATATTTTCAAATTAAGGTTTGTGTTCTTGGCCTATCGGCTTTTCACTCAGTCATTTTCATATTTTCACAAATAATATAAATTTTATTTCCTTACATGTATCTATAATATATGTATGTAAATATTTTTCAAATTTATCATCCTGCTTTCCTAAAATTACTGCAAATAATAATCCAGTCTTTGTCTAATCATATAAATTCTACCACACATGCTCACAAGTTTGTATTTATTATTTTCATATAGTGAATGTTATTTTATATAACATATCAAATATTTTTTGTTCTGTTCTAATTGAGTTTTATATTAATAAATACCTAAATACAGATGAGTATTTAATCAAATTGGTGCAAGTGTTTAATATTTTTTATCTTTTAAAGTTTTATGGTTTGCTTGGGAATGCATTTTATGTTAGCATTAAGGAATATACCTGGATGGATCGATTTTACATTTGTAAACACCAATTGATGCCAATTTAGATTGCGATTTTGTGTTAAAACAATATATATTGTAGGCTGGTCTTATACTCTCTCGTTCTTTTAATTATTATTTTTAGTGAAGACCCTACACTGGGGGATATCTGGTTGTATTATAATAAATTTATCCAATGCGCCATTTTAATTTGGTCTTAATTACTTTTTCTACGGATATTGATTTACACATTGAAAATTCTAATTTGTGTCGGGTCTGTGTTAGGCTTTATAATAATGAATTTCTGTTTTACTGTACAAAGGAACCCAGACATTGAGATGCGTGTATGACCAGTTTGACTACACTCACAGGTACTGGTTTCAATGCAGTTTTGAAGAAAGGAAAATTGCCATGCAATTTATATTTTTTGCAAATTCGGAGCGGTGTTAAATATTTGAGTTCGTTGGGAAATGGATTTAAGAGAAAAATTCTCATGTAGTTATTTATTTCTAAAATACATTAATTTTTGGCCCTGACGACAGGGAAATGAGAGTCGGCAACATGAATTTTCTTTTAAAATTAAACACATTGATAAAATCAATACACATTAGCCTAATCATTAATCTAATATTGATCTGTCAGGTGATTATTAATGAATCTGATCAGTCGGTACAGATTTATCGATGCAAATCTAGTCAGGAGATATACATAATAATGACAAAGATTAATGAAAAACAGTGTATGTAATTTTATTGAAATTAATCACAGAATATATGTATGTTCATTTAACGTTAAATCGCACTCAATTAGGGTTGTATTAATAATGTAATTTATTTTTTAATTAATTTTAAAAGCAAAGTGCATGATTAGCTACAGTGTATTGTCTTATACATATATTATAATACTTACTTTGATTATTGTGATTGCAGGTAATCCTTTCTAATTCCGCAACGCTTCCAAGAAGTAGAAAGCCAAGCAAACGGAAGACGACTTAAAATACTGAACGAAAAAGATAATTTCCTATTTACTTCTTACGCTTACACGTCCCGACCAAGGCTTATGGTGCAGCAATCGATGGTTGCTAGTCATTGAGCTTAGAAAGAAGTGACTGTGGTATGATGAAATCGAATGAATTTATAAAACGTTATTGACTGTTTCATTATGAGACTTTTAATCAGTTGTGATATTTGCCTAAAGGAACGCATCAGAATATGCTTTCAATAAAGCACGATTCCTAGTTAAGTAATGAAATGTATTCCCCTTTAGACCTATTGTAAAATCTAGTTTATTATAAGTTTTTGTTATACTTTTTGCGATACGAGAAGATTTTTTATTATTAATTTGTGCTATGTTGCTAAATTCGTACTCGTATCTTTAAAAACAATGAAATACATTTTTTTTATCAAAAATAAAATAAAATGTTGAGTAATGTTTTGTTTTTTCAAGATTTTGTAAAATGTATAAACTTTTTTTTAAATTACTCTCAACATTTCATTATGGTCTAAAATATTTTCGTTTTTTTACAATTAATTAATTTTTGTGTTCTGTGATTTTGGATATCATTTTCTGAATTTAGAAATATATAAGAAGTCTCAATTAGTGTAATAACCCTGTTCTTCTTTTCTTCACATTCTTTTACTGCCCAATCACAGTGTTATGAAAACAGAACAACAAAATGACGAGATAAACTCCCATAATACACAAACTCGATAGATATTCAGAAGACCTCAAACCATGCTGTTAGAAAATATGTACCCCTAATTTGACCCAAATAAAGAAGTTTTTTCATTTATTTATTTACAAACCACACCCACCATGTAATTCCACAATTCAATCAACCATACATATTTAATTTCATCTATATTTCGTATTTAATACACTGATTTCATGTTACTTTTTAGAATTTTTCTAAATCCGAATAATAGTGAAGGTAAAGAGATCTTTTTGATCTGACTGAAATCCTGAAATGAAAAATGGAAATGAAAAAAATCATTTTTCACAATTTCATGACCAATTTTAGTGAGCAAGTATCATTTAAAAATGCCCAGTATACTTACTTTAGCACTTTTGTTTTGCAAATAAGAAATTAAATGTACAAATTTTTCGTTACATTCTTAACACCTGGATCCTGGATCCTGGACCAGTCCCAAATCTTTAAAAGTTATTTCAAGTCTCAAAATCAATGATACAACGCATTTGAAATATATACACAGTATTTGTTTTGATAATAGATGCATATTAGATTTTTTATGAATCTTAAATTGGATCTAATTGGACATTCATGTGCCAAACTAGATTTTTTTACAATATTTTATTGTACCGTGTGGCAATCAATAGACATGTGAAAGTAATGCAAAAAAAAAAGATTTTACAAAAATTTATAATTTTTGTAAAATCTTTTTTTTAGGCCTTAGGCCAGCACCACACTGCGCAAATGATCCGCCGCATCTTTTCCGTCGTGGCAAAGCGTATTGACCGACCAAACATCCGCTTAGTGTGTATAATAAGCGCATATTGTATGGAAAGAAATGTAGCGGTGTTCTGCGACTGAAGAGATGCGGCGGAAGCCCCGCGTAGTGTGTTGTCGGCCTTAGGATATTTTGACAAATTTACTGTTATGCAAACATACTGTTATAAAGAACAGTAATTATATTTCCAACAAAATAAAATGATAATCTATATTTGTATTATTATATTTGATTGTTTTGATTATTGTTTTTGTACGAAACAGTATTTTGATTAAATTATAACTTTGTCCGACTCAGTTTTTCTAACAGCAAATGTGTATGTTTTTGTTGTAACAATGTTAAATAAAATAATTAAAATAATTGTTTTTTATTTCATAAAGCTACATTAGGATTGCACTTAAAACGAATGAAGTTATGCTTTATTTTTCCATTACCAACCTCAAAAATTAATCAAATCGTACAATTGTTTTTTAAGAAACAAGGTGTACAAATTATGTATTTTAAAATAAATTTACATATTATTGAATGTATAGAAATATATATACAGTCGAACTCCGTTATTTAGAACTCGGATATAAGGAGATCTCGGCTATAATGGGAAAAACTGTGAATTGATTTTGATTTGCGCATATTTCCATACAATCGCTCCCGGTTATAAGGAGCGCGATTCCTGGATGTACAGAGCAAATTTTAAAAACTCTGCATACCTTAGAGTATATACAATCCATAGAGACCATATTATTTCGAAACTTGTAAGAATTTTGTTAAAAGAGACGTGGTCATTCGGTGAGACTGGACAATTCGTTTCTAACACGTGTTTGTAATTTCTTGCTAAAACAGGGCTACCACAAATGAACGATTCTCTGTGAATTCTCTTACAATAAAGTAGCAATAAATGATAATGCCTTTTATATGTGGGTACATTTATTTATTTATTTTATTACAATTTTAAATATCACCACAACAATAATTATATAAGGAACTGCAATAATAATAATTATAATCGAGGATTATTTATATCATATCAAACATAAACATTTAGATATCTGCATTTGTACAAATATTTAGAAAATTACGTTATTTACATAATATACATTGTTTGTATATACACATAAAATACATTGTTTGAAAAAACAATATGATGAAGTACATTGATGGAATTAATAACAAATATAAAATTTTAATATAGTACGCTATTGATTTTGGAAGATAATTAATCTGTTGAAATGTTGTCTCACTCTGACCGTAGGTTGTGCCGCTGATTTGATCAGAAAGTGTAGCCTGACATCTAAATATTTAGAAGCAACTGCCTTAATTAGGTGAACAGTATGGTTCTCCAACTGTGACTGGTCTAGCATGTGAGAAAGTAATATATTAAAACAATCTACAGTTAGGAATATTTTTAAGACCCTGTTGGCTAAATATTCTAATGAAAAGTGTGGATTCATTCTTTTTCCTCCACTACGGTTAAGAGCTTCTCTAAAAACGCGTTCACTATGTGTGCAAATTAAAATAACATCATCTGATGGATATGCTAACCCCCCTCTATCTTTTTGTGCAATTAATGAATTTCGCAAAGTTGTCTTAAAGCCAATAAGGGCAGAAAGACAATTCTCACTTTTAATTTTTTTATTTAGATGCCTGACAACAAAACCACAAAAATAAGTTATACAACTCTCCACATACTGACTGCACATATATATTGATTCAGGAATATCGTCGAAAGGCAAAGTATTTTCGAAACTCAATTCGTCATCACGTAATAATTTTAATTTGGAGGAGGAACAGTTTATAATATTGACAGAATTCTTTGAATTACAGTTTAATATACTACTATATGTACATTCAAGAAGTGATCTGAGCAAACACAACTGTGATTTCCGGGATTCCAATTAATCCTTCCCACAGCATGGATACATCCACTTTTTCTTACTTCATTTTTTGGGAACCTACAAAAAATGATATCCCAATCCGAATACTTTAAATAATAAATAATAAATAATTTGAATTCTAAAAATTTAAGCACAGCCCTGTCGGTACAATATGCTTTGTCATAAAAATACCACATTGAGCTTAGTTAGATCCATACAATGTAGTGCCTTCTCTTTCTTACTCCTAAAAATTCAGAATTTTTAAAGGAGAAAAAAAGAGACGGATATATTTTAAAATGTCGGCTATCTAAGTAAATGATTTTACAGTTCGTGTTGATTGAGTTGATTGATAGACATATTTTGATTTAAGTCATCAAAAACATCTTCAAATAGCATTCTCCGAATTATTTGTGTAATAAAATCAATCAAAAATAAACGTTCTAGGATTTTTTAAACAAAAGTAAATGTTTGCAGTTGGTTTGTTGTTAAAATTATGAAATAAAATGTATATATGTAAAATTTTCATATTTTGGATAAAATACCTGTGATAACTGATATGTTTCTTTCCGTTTCCAGTCCTATTGGAACACCCCTTCATTGCACAAGAAGGCATATCAATTTTTTGTAATATTTGCACGTAAATACACAATAATTTATCGAAAATACGGATAACAAATCTGACAGCTCTGCCGTTCTCTGCCCGAGTTTCAAATCCGATTTGAAACTCGGGCAAAGAGAACCCTTACAGAGCAATTAAAGACGTACCCGACCGGGTGATCTTTTTTGTCCCTTTTGTCTTATGTGTTACTATATTGTTAAACCTGAGTAAGCTCTATGTTACCACGCGTACGGGTTTGGTAAAATGTTTAGTTATCCCTCTATGGATTGTATATACTCTAAGCTGCATACATATTTGCTTGGGTTACAGAAAAAAAAAACAAATCATACTCATAACAATGAACTTTGCTTTTTAGGCGGCTCGCACTTAATTAGGGTTCATTTTATGATGTACACAAACATGTGTGTCCGAAAATGTCATGTGCTCAGGCAAATAATAGATCGTCGGCATTTCTCAACTGAGGAATACCGAACTGAAGCTCGAGAATATTGGTCATATAACTCCGATTATTGGGGGTTTCCAAAATGTTTGAGGTGACAGTTTATTTTATGCAGTTTACTGTATCAGAATTTAAAAGCCTAATCAGTTAATTGTTCTATCGGAACCGTGTTCACTAACAAACGAAAGTGTCTCTCGGTTCGCGAAAAAATCGAAATTATTTGTGAAATAGAATGCAGCGCCAAAAATTCCGAAGTCTGTAAAAAGTTTTCACTATCGTCTTCTACAGTTTCATCTCTCTGGAAAAATAAGGATGTTTATTGGGCTGCTCTTGAAAATAACATCACAATCAAAAAAATTTAGAAAGTGAAATTTACCTATCCCGGATATAAGGAGTCCCGGTTATAAGGACTAAATCCCGGTTATTAGTCGGTCCCGTCGCGCTCGTTATAACCGAGTTCAACTGTATATAAATATACATTATATAATATACATACAAACGGGGGGATTTCTTCAAGTTAATGTGTGCAAGCGACAAAGGCGTGGAAATAACTGAAAAGTTTATTTTTTTACTACAATTTATTTACAGTCAAAAAATGAGGAAAACAGAAATACAAACAGTAGAAATATACAGGAACACACAGAAATATAGACAGTCAAAATATAAAAGAGCAAACAGAATATAAAATACAATTAGCACAAGCACTTAGGTCTCTGGCGTAGTCACAAAATAATAATTAAGGTGAAATTCTGAATCTCACTTCAGAGATTCGGTGGAGGCTCTTGCCGGAAAAACTTGACAGCAAGAGCCATGGCGAAGAGACTTCTCAGAGATAAAACACTCGACGAGACTCGAGCTTCACATAAGCTCGACTTGATACAGCCCGGCACGAGAACACTCGACTGTGGAGGGGATATCGCTTCCTAGGTTCGCCAGGAATCTCTCCTGGACACTTCCTAGTAAGGCGAGGACTGTTGGAGCCTTCCGAACAGTGTATCCTGGCTGGAAGTATAAGTGCACCGCTTTTATACCTTTTAGGCGGCGGTGGGAATGAATTAGCGAACAACTGTTTATTCGCTGTTGCTAGGCGGAGCTCCTGGCAGCCAAATTTACTGGAAATATGCACCTTTGGGAAACCGGGCAATTCTACAGTGCGGCCGGGTTTAATGTCTTCTGAGAAATAGACACAGGTACAGAATTTTCGTTTACATCCCCCAGATGCGCGTATCACATTTTTTAAAAGAATACATCGATAAAAATGTCCTTAGGTTTTCACGGCCGTTCAGAATCTTCTGTGTATAGTTTTGCCATAATCATATCAGCCCTGATGATGGACCCTGCAATGGGATCCGAAACGTTGGACAGAGAGGTCACATGTATGCGGCAGAATATCCCAGAGAACTGTACACAGAAGAATACATCGATACTTACATTTTCTTATGTCAATTTAATTTTTCTTCAGGCAAGTACTTAATTGACATTTAATTTTTGGGTTAGGATGTACCTATGGTGGGAAATTTGTCAAATTCTGAACGCATATACGGTGATGTATCACCTTTAATATTACAATTGCTTTAAAACTGTAGTGGTTTTGCTATTACTAGTTTCAAAAAATATGAAAAAATATATATTTATATCGTATAAAATATTTATATTATAATTGCTTCAAATACTATGCATGCAGTGTGCAACATTTCCGTTATCAGTTTTTAAAAATATTGAAATCGTATGAAAAACTGCAGGCAATGGGTGATAGTCAATCGCAGACACTATTCTCTGCGAAGCGGCCAGTACGGCTGTTAACCATTCGCGGATACCAATGGCCACGTAGCTGGTATTAATGGCCTCCCAGTGGCCACTGTCAGCTATGTGGCAGCCAAGACACCCACCCGCAGGGCTTAGTAGCAAGCAATCGGAGACAGCCAATTGCTTAACTGCCAGTATATACATATATGATTGTGCATTAGGTAAAAATAAATTATAAATTAGCAATTGTTTTCGATAATGGGGACAGTAGTGGGAGCAGACAATATTCCAGCAGTACTATGGGAAAAGTGTAGTGAATTGGGACACCAATGATTGCGCAACTTCTATGGTTAAATATTGACTGGAGAATCAATGCCAGAAAGCTTTAGAAGAGCTATCTGATTCCGTTTTACAAAAATGAGGGAGACTAGGAAGTGTGGCATCTATATTCCAACACAGTGTGACAATTATAGAGGGATAAAGCTGTCTTTCACCATGCGTATATGAGAGGATTACCAGCACACAAATTATAAATATTGTAAAAATACACGGCTAACAATGCAGCTATGTCAGGGACGTCATCAATAGATGCAATTTAAACAGTTATCGTATTTATCGTTTTAGACGTAATCGAAAAATATACCCCGAAGACTGATATGGCGGGCATTGAGATCTCACGATGTACTAGAAGAATATGTGCTCACCAATGTAAAAACATGTCAGGAACATCACCTAAATTTACAATTAAAATATGAGTACACCAAGGATCTGTTCTCAGCCCACTGCTATTTATAATGGTCAAGAAATGAAGAATATTCTCAAGATTATGCTTTTTCAAAATTAAATTCCATCTTCAAAATTAATAAGTTTTAGGTTTGGACTGATCATTTATAATAGCCCACCTTCTTTCGCCACACACATCAAGGTTTCATTTTAACTGGGGATATAAATATAATAAAAAAGTATAATAATTTTTTTTCTCTTTGCACGCACGTTGATTAGTAATTTTCAATAAAAACCAATAATAGCTTTGTCATTCTAAGCATGCACTTTGATTTATAATTTTTTTAAATGTCTATATATTCTTTTTATATTTAACCGGTCGGATACCGGCCGTAAGTAACGCGGAATGTACCCCTTTTGCCGCACAATTTCGCGCACGATTGCTGTTTTGTAGATACTTTTTGTGATGGTTATATTTGTATAAAAATCAACAATAATCGCTAAGAAGTTGCAGTTTCTGGTTTCTCAATACACAGACATCAATAATTACTTATATTTCAATAATTACTTATTTATTAATTACGAAAATAAGTAACGAAATTTACTGTCATAAATGTACGCAAATGTTTATCGAATAAAACCATGAAAGCAATAACCCTAATGATATTGTATTTCAATATTTTCGTTCTAAATATATCAACCAATATAAAAATACTTGAATTTAACATTTTTTTATTTTAAAATAACACCTTTTTTAACAGATTGATATGAACGCGCATCAATCAATCAGGATTGATAGCCGCGAGACGCTTCGCGTCCTTTCTATATCAAGATTAAAATGCACTTGCCAAGGGAGGGGGAGCGGGAAATTTAAGAACACCAACCACCACTATTTGAATATTTAAACAATTTATTTAATTAAAACACATTCCTTATTTTAAGACTTATCAACTAGAGAAATTACCACTAAACTTAAACTAACCCTAGCCTAAACGCAAGCAGTCCTGATTTACATAGTTTATCGTGTCTTTGTCACTTATCGCCACAAATAAAAAAAAACATGTCGTTCACAAACACTCGTCGCATCACTCCTGGAGGCCGCGGGGGGGGGGGCGAGCGCTTGCGCCCACGCGTTCGCCGCTGGCTCCGCGGTTCCGCGGTCGGCTGGGGGCCATCTGGCCGCCGCGGTTCTCGTTCCAGGCCACGCGCGCTGTCCCGCCGCGCCGCTGCATCCGCGCCGTTGCTGGATCCGCGTCATCGGGAGGGCCTGGTCTCCCTCCTGGAACTCCTCGTGGAGGACCGGCCGCCATCCGAGGCAAGGCGGCCATCCTCGTCGTCGCGTCTTCTTCTCTGCGGGTGGCGTCCCGGGGCTGATACTCGCCTCACCGGGAGGGAGGTCGGGGCGAACTGATCCGGGCTTGCCGCACCGACATCTCTTCTAGCTGCCCAGGGAGCCTCTCCCCGCGCACCCCTTCTCCATACTTACAATCCGCGCGGGGGTTGGATACGTCCGAATATATTTCGCGCGGAAATATTTTCGGCGCGAAAACCATTATACCGTCAATGTTCGTAAATTACTGCTTGCGTTATCATACCTAATACTAGCTACGAAATAGTATTTACTAACAAATCTTATTCTAAAATAACATTATCTTATTCTAAAATAATAATCTTATTCTAGGGCAACAATATAATTTTAACGCCGCCAAACAGGAATGCGTCTTTTGCTCGCATCTGTTTTGCCGGCCCAAAAAAAAAGGTCAACTTAAGGACGGAATTCCTAAAATAAAGCGACTCGGAGCGGCACAAATTAACGCGGTTATATCAAGATAAATAACACAGTTAATGCGCGGTTCGATGACGACATTTGGAATGATTTTTTGTCCGGTTTGCGCGGCAAAAGAGGTTACTTGACAAATAGAACTCGTTCATTCATTCAAAAACTTGAGATACAACCAAAAATAGGGTTTAAAAAATCATAAACGCATGTAAAATAGGCCGAATTCGCATACGTGTCTAGGGAGTGCAGACCCGCGCTCCGGCACATAGAGTGTACAAAAGTTTTCCCGCAGATCTGCGCTCCGGCAACCGGCCGGTTAACAAATAAATGCTAAAGGTGGGTAGGTACCCTTCAAAATAGATTCGCTTATAATATAAAAGTCTATGGAAAATGGTTTAAAGCATAGATATCATATCTACTGTTTAGAGTTGTTTATTAAAAAATTATCTGCGGCCTGCACGTGGGGTTTTTGACAGTTCTGTTGTCAAACTTGAATTAGGTTGTTTCAGATTTCAGATCGTACGTGAACAAACATTTGAAAACCTCAGCGTTAATTAATTTAAATTACATATTCCTTAAAAATGGGAAGGGGTATAGCTTCCCGCCATCAGCGGTTCGTGAAAGCTGAAAAAACAAAGGTGAAATTGAAGGGAAAGAAAGATCTTCCAAAGGGAACGAATGTCACGAAAACCGCTTTTAAAGTAAAGAAAATCGTTATAAGGGAACAAGTGAAAAATTTGCTGAACGATGGACAGCCGCTCAGTAAGACTAAACTTAACATCAAGGAACTTTTATCTCGTCTGGAGCATTTCAACACCACGGCCAGGTGTGATGCCCTCAACGGATTGAAAGATTTAATTACAACTCATGGAAACGTGACACTGACCAATAATCTTGGCCAGCTTTTAAAGGGTGTGGCACCACTGGTCTTGGACAAAGAAAAAAATGTATACATATTTTATAGTACTTTTTAGTACAAACATTTAATTAAATTTAAAAAAAAGTTTAATGTATGATTACTCAATTTTGATCCATATTTTATAGGTATACAATTTCTTGAATCCACATTTTATCATTTTACGATTATGACAAGATATTAAAATTATTTTTCAGGTTAGAAGAGAAGCTTATAAAGTGCTCCACATGATATTATCGCCACTATCAATGGATAAAATTGCTCCGTTTTTCGACGCCCTGTGTTCTTACTTACGTTGTGCCATGACTCACATAGACACCCGCATTCACGAGGATGCTCTTTTATATTTTGATATATTATTACTGTGCGCCCCTGATTTGGTTGGAATTAATGTTCATAAAATATTACCCAGCTTTCTTGACATGATTTCGAAGCTGAGAGTGGACTCCAAGCCTGGCCGTACACTTATGGTGAATTTGGGAAGTAAAATGACCAGCATTAAATGGAGAATAAAGGTTTTGTCCAGGTTGCACCAACTTTTACAGACTTTATCAAATATCCGAAGCAATAATAAGGATCAACTAAAACGTAATGATATTTCATTATGTAAAATCAACAATTTAAATGATTGTTCACGTATTTATGACACAAGCAAATTGCAAAGTTTTCCTCTTTACAGAGGAATAACCCCGAGTAAACTTCTTTGTTTTTCTAAAGATAAAAATGTGTATTCTGGTAATGAAAACGAAGGTGAGAAATTGCGATCATACATTGAAGTTTTGATTCCTTTATTGTTTGAAACATGGTTGGAAGTTAGACCTGCAACTAATTCCGACGCCAAGAAAGTAGAATCTGTGATTTCTGAGGAAGGAATTCTCATTCTGAGATACATTTTACAGATTTTTTACCTTCTTTGGTGTCTTGTGAGGTTGGTAGAAGTGGAGCAACGCAACACACAGCTAACCAGTTGGTTTATTACCAAGTACCATAAAGATTTTGCGCAATATATATCAAACTCATTTCCTTATATTCAAAGCGCTTTACAAAAAAAGAAGAAAAAAGCTCCATCTCTAAATATCGCTGAAAATAATACAGATGAAAAATGTTTGGAGGAGAACTTAATAGTTTGTCATATATATGTTATAATGAATTCCAAAGTGAACCACACTGAAAGCGACAAAATTTTTAATTATCTGGATTGGACGGTTGGACATATCTCGAAAAGAAATATTGTATGCCAAACAAAACTAATAGAAATATTACAATGCATTTTGAAGACTGATGATTGGACTAAATCTAAGAATATGGTTTCACTTTTAAGTACACTTGTTTCATTGTATTGGACAGATGACATCCAGGCAACTTTCAAACAAAGCCTTTTTACATTACTTTGTAGTATTCTTTTGAGCAATAATTTACTGAATTTACAAAAGACTGAGAGTTTTCAATCTTGGCTTTCCGAGCTACCAAATGTTATATGTGGCTCAGAAAAAATATCCTTAGAGTCTTTTAATATCATAAACCGACTCGCAATACAGAATAATAAGCTTTTTAATGAAAGTGTCAAGGACAAATTAGTGCAGTTAATAAAGAATTTGCCCATTATCAAGATTATTGAAATTCCTGATGAGAAAATTTCAAAAATGAAGCTGATCGGTCTACTCTATTGGATTAAATCTTGGGATACCGAGTCCTTAAATGTATTACAAGATCAGTTAGCTTCACAATGCTATGATAGTGAAGCTAAAGATTTTTTGATTGATATATTAAGAACAAAAACAGAAGGAATATTTGTGTAAAATATTTTTAAATATATAAATAAATTGTTTATTTACTACCTGTATATAACTTTATTTCTCTGTCATTAGGTTTGAATTTTGACTATGAGTGAATGTAGGTGAGGTTAAATTCTTTTAATCTGTAACTATTTATTTTACATTTTAAAAAATTTGTTTGGTAGAAAATGTATGAAAAATAACAATTTCATCATGGAAAAAATCAGAATCAAAAGGAAGGCAAAACCTTTTTAAAAAAATTCTATATGAGAAAATCAAATTTTTAATTTAATTTAATTTTCAGTTTATTTAGTTCCATATGGTTGTATGGGCTAAAACATGATTTAAATTAAAAATAATTGTATTACACAATCTAATCATTTAAAATATTTCACTAAACTTTTTACTTTCCAGAAATTAATTTAGAAAAATATTTTGTTAAAAACCATCAACAAAACTGGATATGTATTGAAGAAAATGCTTGCTTTTTGCTATACACATTATTTAAGAAAATTTTTCGGACATTCTAGTTTTACATTGTATTTAATCTGCACCAGGACAACGAGAAGTGTTTGTACGTTTAAAAAAAATTAAATTTGCTTTTTATAAGTAGTAGTGGAACATACACCGTTTTTTTCTATAGGTAAAGTGATATTAGTTTGTTGCTCGTATAGTTTTCTCAGATAATTCAATTCAATTCAATTCAATTTTTATTTATTACATAATATGTACATTACAAACTTTATGTTTAATGCATACATATTATGAATTTATACACATATACAGTAAAAGCTCGTTAATACAAACAACTATAATTCGAAATTCGGTATAATTCGAAAAATTTAATGATATTTTATCCCCCTCAAATGAATTTTCATACAAAATGCTTCCTATAATTCGAAAAAATGGCTAATTCCAAATACGAAAAAAATTTCAGACAAAATTATGAAATTTGACACAAAAGTCATTCCTGTAAATGTTAACATTTTCTCACCATTTGCTAATGTTTTTATACCTGCGCTGACGGAAATGACCGCTCACAGGCCTTTGATCATTTATATGACAGTAATAAAAGTCATAAAACATCCCCAACTGGCCGGTGGCCGCGCGCACAGGGTAAGGCTGTTTAGGGGTACGCGCGCACTAGCCTTTTTTTGCCGCGCGACGAAAAAACGCTGCGGCATAATGTCGCACCGCAGTGTTGTAACAAAGGCTTTTGAATCGTAGTGCGCGCACTTGGCGGCAAAATAACACAACGGCGAAAAATCGGTGAAATGTTACAACTCTCTTGCGGCGCGGCGGTCAGCGGCAAAAAAACGCATCTTTTTAAAGTCATACCCGCGCGCGCTACGCGCTGTTTCGCTGTACCATATATTTTATGTGAAAGAACAATGGGCTACAAGCAATAATTCTGCTGATCTAGATGAAGATTTTAATATTGAAATGCTAATTACGAAAGTTGAAAGAAGACCACCATTGTATGATATCACCTCAAAAGAATATAGTGATAGAAACATTAAACATTTCTGAATGGAGTATTTTTATATGTGATAGAAGGTTCATTATTCTTACATTCTTTATTCATTCGATAATATTGGAAGAATTTTTCGTTAAGTTCACCAAATATTTTAAAGAACTGCCCGTAAATGATCAGCGGCATTATGCCGTAGTGTGCGTGCCTGCTGTTTTCGCCGCGCGTCAAAATGTCGCAAGTTTTTTCGCCGCGCGGCGAAAAAACGCTAGTGCGCGCGTACCCTTATGACTGCTGTTTTATGATATCCCGCCAAAAGACGAGATTAGTTGAAGTTTTGTCGCCAGTTTTGGAGTTTTAAATTGTTACATCTTTGTGTTTTATTAAGATTGAAAATATATCGCGTAAAAACATTATGTCATTGACTTTTTTTTGTGCTTTTATCTGTGATTTCCGTGAAAACTTTCGATATTTTAGTCTCTTCATTTACGATTTTAATATATTTTTTGTTATTTGATAAGTGTGAAGAATATTAGACATTTTATTACGTTCACGTGTTAGATTTGAGTTATTTTCGCATTTTGTTTTAGTGTTTCGTTTCATATTAAAATGGCGTCAGTTCGCAGCGCGTACAAAAATTTAACTATTTCTATGAAAATGGATTTGATTAAAGACGTGGACAGAAAAATTGAGAAATAAGGGCAAGATTGCGTAAAATATGGTATCGCTAATTCGACTGTTTCAACAATTCTAAAAAATCGCGCCAAAATTGAAAAGCGCAGTGAAGTGATGTACAATATTTGCTGTTTTCATTTTTTCTGTTTTAAAATTGAATTGATGTCTCAAGATCACATATCAAAGTAAATTATTTTAATTTTATTGAAACAACTGACAAAAATGAATGCAATATTGGCCAAATAAATGTGTTTAAAAATACATGTTAAAAAATGCATTTGTTTGTACACTTGGAAATGTTTAGAAAGTGTGTCGATTGTTTAAAAACTTCCTACTAATTCTACTTCCCTAATTCGAAATTCGAATTTTTTTGTGGAATTTCGGTCCCCTGAATTTCTTATTAAAGAGCTTTTACTGTATATACATACATACACATATACATACATATATACATACCCATATACATATTGTATATTAAAATAACAATTTATTATTAACTAATTAAAAGTGACCTGCACAATCTGGTCAGAGGTGTAGGAGAATCCTGCTTCGGAAAACCCCCTCAGACACATGGAATATATCAATATCCAAAGCGATTTTGTTCAGCATAGCTGTAGCTTTTCCAACAGGCATAACCATCGGCAGGTTGGTCCTGTATATTGGAATGTGAAACAATCTATGCTGACGATGTCTAAGGTAATTATCAGGAACATACAAACCAATGCTCTGCATAATTTCAGTATTGTCGATCGTACCGCGCAACAATCGATAAAAATGTGTAATCAAATACACATTCCTTCTAGTCTCTAAACTATTGTAGCCAAGCATACCCTGGAGAAACTCGGTTGGGTAAAGCCAAGGATAATGCCCGTACTCCCTCATGTAGAGATATCTCAGAAACTTCTTTTGGACTTTCTCCACCATAAGAGAGTACTTGCTCTCATGTGGCCCCCAGATCATCGAGCCACTCTCGAGTCTACTCCGCACCAAGGAGTTGTAAAGAGTTCTCAGTACGCGGGTATTCTCGAAAACCCTGGCAGTACGCAGAACAAATCCTAACATTCTTAGAGCATTACCATTGATCGTCTCTATGTGATCGTGAAATGTCAGGTTGCTTACAAATCTAACACCTAGATCTTTAATATTCGATGTTCTTGTCAGATTTTGGTCGTTCATTTTGTAGTGAAAAAATAGAGTTTTTTGGGCCCTAGTGAAGGATGTAACCGAACACTTGGAAACATTAAACAAAAGTTTATTTCGTCTTCCCCATTCACATATATTTGATATATCTGTTTGGAGAAGACGAAAATCGTCCAAAGTTGACACCTTTAAGAAAAGCTTTAAGTCATCCGCAAATAACAGAAAGCGCGAGTTTAAAATTACAGTTTTTATATTATTGATAAAAATCGAGAACAACAATGGACCCAGGTTAGATCCTTGCGGGACACCCGAGAAGGTATAGAAGCACTCTGACGCGAATAGACCGTAAGAGACGTATTGGTTCCTATTTTGGAGGTAGCTCGCCATAAATTTTAACATACCATCCGAGAAACCAATCTCATACAACCTTTTCAATAAGACATCATGGTTGACTGTATCAAAGGCTTGGGCGAAGTCATTATATGAACAGTCTACCTGATGTCCCGCGTCCAGAGCTTCCGTGACATAATTTGTGAAAATCATCAGATTGGTCTCAACCGAGCGGCCCTTCCTGAATCCATGTTGTTCATCAATTATAAACGGCTCTACTCGGGAAGCGACGGTTTTACTTATTATGATTTCAAATACCTTAGCTGGTGCAGAGAGAACAGCTACAGGTCTATAATTTTCTACGGATAACTTAGAACCACTCTTGTGTATGGGAGTAACTTTTGACGTCTTCCATGTTTCCGGGAAGACCCCTGTATTTACAGAAAGATTAAACAAAAAACATAGTGGTTTTTTTATCAGTTCCACACAGCCTTTTAAGAAGAATGTTGGAATGAGATCTGGCCCAAGAGAATGGGTATTACTTAGATTTTTAATAACTTATAGTTATTAAAAAAAATGATGTAGATAATATCATAATTAACCACACTTTTGGTAAATTTATCAATTATAGCACTTACATGTGAATAGGCTTATGATTGGTGGTCATTTTTCAAAAAATATAATCTCAACTCCGCTTTACAATAGAGAATTTCACTTTTATATGACGCGATCTTTGAAGTCGCAACTGCTGAGATGTATAGATAAATTCCTTTCGTGAACCCCTATTGAAAGATGAGAAACTCAGCAGAGATCACAGATTACATGTTATATTTGTTCTAAAAAGGTAAGGATGACGGTCTATTCTGAAAATAACCTGGTTTGTGTGAGAAAGCGTCATTTAGTTACTAAATTTATTTGGCAATTGAATAGAGACAAAAGATCAGACTAGAGAAAAAATGCATAAATTCATAAAAGTGTTCACAGAATGTCAAAATTACTTAAAGCACAAAAACCAAAATGAAAGATAATTTTGTAAGCAATGAGATGGTTTATCTTTATTCCTCAATATTTTTATTGTCACATTATGAATTTAATTACTTATCTTTTTTCTGATATATATATGAGACTGGTAATTCTCATTTTGAATGACCCACTAAATGATTTTTTAAAAATACATATGCATCACTGTCAATAAATTAACATGACAAACCCATGTCTGGGTGTTCAACCTGTTAAAATTCACGGTACCTGCAAGTCTAGACCCTGCAGGCACTTATAATGCCTGCTTTGCATTTTATACAGATAATGAACAGATATGATGAAATCAAACAATACTTGTAAGTTGTTAAAAATATATTTCAGAGAATTCTGTACATTCATGGCCTTACTACCAAACTTCATATCCTAAATGACTTTATTAAGGCAATCTTTGATTATTCTACTGCGTACACATGATGTGTAATGACACAAATCTTAGAAAAATAAACATTTACAATATTTTCGAGGTCTAAAACCATATTGGGGCTTCATAATCTGTTGGTGAATTACCAAATTTTTATCTGAAAATGCATTAATGCATTAATTAAAATGCATTAATTAAAAATTAATGCATACGATTGCTTAATTATACTTATTGTATAATTAAGCAATGGGATTAATTTGTTGAAATTGATATTTGATAATAATTTTTGTCCAATATTTAGCGGGATCAGCTGGATATCAGACTAACCAGATTGGTTTGTGGAGAGTACAATGCATACTCTTTTATTAGTGATTTCGTCTTTGGATTACTCATTTCCAATTTATCTTTATAAAGGTAAGACATGAATTTTTCAGTTCCCGTATGCCGTGATTGAGTTAATCAGAATTTGATTGAGATTGATGAAAATAAGATTACAGTAAAACCCCTGATAACTTGAACAATTCGGAATTTGCCATAATTCTAAGTATTTTAAACCCACAAGTCCCAAAATGTTAATTTCATAGCAGATTAACCCTGATAATTCCAAAGCACCGGTAATTTGTAATCATTTTTAGTCCCTTGCATTATAAAATGAATACATTTTAGTTTACATAATTCAATTTTTTTCTGAAATTTGACAAGTTTGAAAAAATATTTAGATTTTTTCACAAGTGAGAACAAATATGTTAATATCAGGTACTTTAGTAATAGAAATGTCACGATCTTTGTATTAGCATAATAAAATGTTTTTCACAAAATTGATGGCTTTTTCAACGAGTTTTACGATTATTGGTGAATTTCGCAATGACATTGCGATTTTTTTTGTACCTTGAATTTTGAATTAACGGGGTTCTAATGTAATGCAATTTAAGATACTGACTTTTCATGTCATACAGACATTACTAAAGCCGCCTCTACACTACTAGCGAAGTCGGCCGAAGCGAAGCGAATACGATAGTGTGGAGGGGTACTTCGGGTCGCTGCGGATGACTTCCGTAAGTTGTCGGTTTTTGGGCCGAGTCAAAGGAATCCGAAGTTCGTGCGGAGTACTATTGTATGGGCAACTGAGTTCCTCGCAGTGTAGACACCTACTTCGGGTTACCTAGGACTCCGGCTGACTTTCCTAGTAGTGTAGAGGCGGCTTAAGAGATTAATTACTTATTAATTTCAATGTCAAATGCATATAAATATTGGGCAGAGTTCAAAAATGCACAGGATTATCAATATTCTGAGTATTTTTTGTTGTTTTACTTGAAATAACGGATAGGGTGTAACTGAATAATTCACATAATAATTGTTAAACATAGTGAATATTATGAAAAAAATTATCAGTTCACTACTGTAAACAAATACTTGTGTTAGTTGGAACATAAATAATAAAAGATAATTTTAAAACTGATTATTTATATTTGATAATTAAAAATTAGCTTGGATTGCAATCTCCAAATCCATCCTTTGTGGTTTTAATATTTTTTAATTCTAACAACCAAGCCTTTTCCAATTCCAACAATTCCTTTGGTTTTTTATACTGAAAAACAAAAAATACATAATGACATTATCCATATTAAAAGCTTGGCAATATAAATACAAATCAAATAATTGAAAAAGAACAATTTTTTTCGAATTACATCATTTGCAAATCAATTTTGCTGCTGTAATTTTTAGATGCTAAGTATATAAATAGGATACTTACTGTAATAATAAGCGTGTTGAACTTATGGGTGTACTCAATATTTGCTTGAACAGGCGCGAGACCTATTCTATCTAATTCTGGAACATTGAACCTTTTAAAATATTTCTTATTAGTTGTTCTAACAATAATACATTTTTCTTCGGCGTTTGCTGCTACTGAGTAGGTTTCTATAGGAAATGGAAGATTCCTTACTCTCCATTCAAGATTTATTCTAGTATTTCTTCTCATCGCAACAGGCTGTAAAGTAAATAATCAGTATTAATAGAATTTAAATAGATCATTCTGGATCAAAAATGACATCATGATAAAGTGAATTCAATTTATTAAGATTTTTATTGTAGTTTCATAAATCACTGACTTGAATATGATATTATTTTTTTTTTATAGCCAATTATTTTTGTTGAAGCGTGTAGCTACAAGTATATTTGACTTGTAAGTACTTTACATTTGTGCTCACAAAAATGTATCCGAAAAAAAAATGTAAGGCATTTTTCCGGGAGTAGGCTGCCAATCAAATATCGGCCCTGCATTGCCAAAAAAATTGCCATATTATCCTCTAGACAATTGATTATGACCCGCAATAAATGAAGTATTTAATGAGAAATTTCAAAAACGCTAAAGATTCATAAGTGCCATGTAACTTTTAAAATACCATCAAACGAAACGGTGTGAATTAAGAATGTTGGGAATATTCGTAGGTCGATGGAATGAAAGAGTGATATGCTGTTACTGTTTACTTCTTCCCAGAGATAGGCCCCGAAAGAAAGTGTACAAGTAATATTTTATGTAATGACGAACAAAGAAATAGATGACGCGCGGAAGTCTGCCCGATCTTACGGCAGAAGCCCGACTGGTGTGGTGTCGCCAAGTCCCTAGCTCGACCCTTTTGTTTATATCACGGAGATTTTTATTATGTTAATATAAACAAAACTCTGGGTCGGGCGATAGGTACATGGCACAGGGTTGAACAGGTACCGCTACAAGAATATTAAATTTTTCTTGATTTAACAAGGATCTCATTGATCCAAATCCAGTTTGTAGCCTGATCCTGCCTTCCACCCTAGTATGCCTCTGACCAGGACAGTTATAAAATCGCAGATTATTGTTACGCCAGCTCCAGTGATTGGTCCCGTTGGTGCAAATGTTGACTTTTGTTTGTGGTACAGCGCCCATACATTCAAGTTAACAAGATAAGAAACATAAATCACTTCCCTCATATAAAATCTAAATTAATAATTAAGTATTCCGGCGAATGTGTGGCCAGCGTATTAACATTGGCCCCAACAAAAAATATAAAGATTGCTATTTATGACTGAAACAATACCAATTAAAAATGAAGATAAAACAATACAACACTGACCTGATCATTACTCTCACGGATAATTTCACTGTTTACTGGATTTAAAGCCTCTGGTTCAGGTTCTCCTATTTCAATATCCCATTTTCCATCTTCTCCAAGTTTTCCTGGTCTCTTCCATGCACGCCTCAGGACGACAGAGGTATCAATGTTGTATTCTTCTACCATTTCCGTGTTGTCATTAAATTTGTAATGCACCTTTTGAATTTTATTCTGTATCATGGATGATTTTTCAGCATTTTGTAAACGGGTTAACCATTCTTTAGGCGAAGGCATTTTGGTTTTTTTAAGTTGAATTTCTTGTACTTCCAAGCCTTCTTTGCTATCGATTACTTCGATTAAACAACCCTTTTTTCTTTTCATTGTTTATATTTCACCAAGGTAACCAGTTAACCTAACTTTTAATATTATATTTTTCATCTGTCAAACTTGCCTTCAAATATTATTTTTAATTTTTTTTAGGCGGATACAATTTGTGGTACCTAACCGTATACATAAATAGAGCAACATGAAATATTTTTAAAATTAGGGGGATATGTGAAATTTTTTCCTATACATTATTATTTATTTATGTGCCTGTAGTTTTAAATATTAATGTAATTTGTAAATAAGTTATTAATGAATTTATGGCCAGGCTGATATAATATAATGATGTGATATGTAGGGTATAAAAGCAAAGCCAGCAATATCAAAAATTAAAAAATGTTTTGAATGCAGTCACCACAGAAAAGAGAATAGCAGTCACCGAGGATTATTTATTTAAAATGTACTAAATTCTAAATTTAATGTGTTTATCCCTTCCAATTTTTTTTATAAATTAATCGACTTTGATTCGTAATTAGTAATCCTCGATGACTACATTAATTTTGTTTTGGATATTGCTGCCTTTGCTTTTACACCCCACATATTAAGATATATGAGAATTTAGGAAGGATCGAACCAACAACTGAAAGAACATACAATTGAAAGGTATTTGTTTTAACATTTTACGATTTCACAAAACATTTAAATGGATAATGAAACGTATTCATTCGACTTTGAACATAATTATTTAGTAATTCTTGCAAGAATCTGCTAATCTATGTCAAGTGTGCGTATTAATCTATTTGAAGTATAATCACAATAAATTGTCCGATGTAAATACGAACCATCTTAAATCTTACATAAATTTTTCTTACCCTTATGCACCCAAGTTTTGTCACAGTAAAAAAAATGGCGGGTATAATAGTAATTAAATCATTCCTTACAGTTTCAATGCACAATTAAAATTTTTATTCGTAATTACTTCTGCAACTGTTTTGTTTAAATTCTCTTTTTTTGCTTTTTTGGTGCGTTGCTACGGAATGTAAAAGAAACACGCGAGGCGATTAAAGATAACAACAGCTAACGCTGAGTCAATAATTAAAATATTATATTGTATTTGCATTTTGTATGAATAGAGTATTGCACAAACCGGATCGATTCTTACCGAATTTTGACTTGTGGGTCTTAAAATGACTTAATTTGACACAGTGTAAAATAATTAACATTTGTGACGTTGAATTTATTTCTGGCAATTAGTGTAACAAAATTTATTTCGTTTATCCTAGACTCTCTCATGCCACAAAACTGTGACACTTTTTGTGATACTCACTAGTTCATTCCTAGTCTATTGAGGAAAGGTAATAATAGTTGTGTATGATATTAACCTAACCTAGCTAGTCTAAGAACAAAAAATAATGTATTACTAACTAACTAACTAACTTATCATCACGCCGTTTCCCATGGGGGTAGGCAGAGAGCATAAAGCGCCATATTCTTCTGTCCTGACATACAAATTTCGCTTCGTATACATTCATACATCTTCGCATGCAAGCTCGACGGTTGTTCAGGCTTCTAACAGGACCATCTTCCAGTATTTAGTTAATCTGGTCATGCCACGTCTTCCGTGGTCGCCCTCTCTTTCTGGCGCTGTCAACACTTGCATTATATATCTTTCTTACCATTCTTTCCTAGTTCCTTTCCTTTCCTATGTATTGTATTATGCTACGATCAGCTTTACATTCTTTCCTAATATCTGATCCATGCATCCTCTTCCACCCACAAAGGCCCCTTGCACGTCCCATACTTTTTCTTTCGTTATCGACCTTACTCTTTCAATCACCTAACATAATATCTTTCATTACTCAGGTCGACAGATTAGTATAAAGTTACTGGCTCATGGCTCACTCTATTCTAGACCTCATGATCCCATAATAAAGTTTAGCGAGTGCAAGCCAAAGCCACTGAAGGTGAAGGTTTGAGTCGTTCCACACGCTCCACATTAGAATAAAAAAGGTTTCATTCAGCGATTACTCATAAAAAATATTAACCTGTTCACTAATCAAATTTTGGTTAACGTTTAGGTATATTTCACCCCCTCTGCGTACAATAAATGCAATTTGAGTTGTTATTCCTGACCATGTTGTCATTATTAATTCTATTTTAAGATCAATTTCAAAATAATGGACTGAGTAATAATATTTTCCAAAGTAATAATATCTAATATATTGAACTATTAATTTGATTCTATGTGCTGAACCAAAGAAATAATAATAAAAATACAAATGATAGATGAATAATAATAAATCACAACTCTTACTGTTATAGAACAAATGCCGATACTTGATTTTATTATAAATATTCAATAACATACATTTCTATTACAAATGTGGGGTATTAAAGCAAAGGCAGAAATATCTTTAAAAAATTGAATGACTGTGAAAAAATTTAAAATTTAAAATCCACCGATGATTACCTATTAATTTATAATGTACCTACTGAATTCGAGATTTAATAGGAAACAGCATATAAATTTATAGGAAACATGATTTTGAAAGGGATACATACAAAAGTCTAAAATTCTGTACATTTTAAATTGATAATCTTCGGTGATTGCATTCAAAATTTTTTTTAATTTTTTGGATGTTGCTGCCTTTGCTTTTATACTCCACATAATATAAAAGTCAATAAATTACCGTCTCTTTAATATTATCTAAGTAATAAGTTTTAAATAAATACCAGCAGTTACCAGCAAAATACATCTATTATAACATAGAAGATATCCAGGAACGTAGGTACATAATTCTAGTAACAACAATAAACCAAACAGTTAAATCTAATCATTTTATTGGAGCATGTAAAATTCATCATTTCTTACATCATTTCTATATTTAGTATTTGAAAATGAGTATTGATTTAAAAGCTATGCGTCATCTCTGTTTAATCAGGTATTTCATCGATAAGAATTAAATAAAAATGGATTTCTGAACCACGCGTTTGAACTGTTAGTAGTGAAAGGCTCCGTTTTCAGGAAAGTCACGTTTTCCGAATTTTAATCTTAACGGAAAAATCATCTGTAAAGAATAAAGTGGAAGTTTCAAAAATGCCATCTAGTTCTCGCGAAATTTTCGTGAATAAAGCCATGTGTATCGCAGTGATTGTGAGTGATGCTTTATAGAGATTTATTCTTAATGTTTGGTGTTCGCTTTCTGATTAATATTAAATAGATTATTTAACAGCATTTCAATTGTCTAAAATAATATTTAAAGACGTTTAAACTTTGTGAATAAATTAATATAATCAAAATCAGTGTTCATTTCTTAATGGATATTTAAAATGAAAGTTACTCACAACGCGTTTGTGAAAATATGCTTTACGATAAACAGAAAAATTTAAGTGTCCTACTATCTAGCAAAGCGCCTAGAAATGGATTTATATTTCTTCTGCGTAGTTTTAAACAAAATCAGTTCGTAGTTCGGGCCAAATTTTTGAATCTTCCATCTTTGAAAATCGGCAGAAAGCTTGTAGTGACTTCGACCGTTTGTCAGAATCTGCTTAGGTGAGTCTTCGATAAAATTTATTTAATTAATGGATGTGTGTGCTGCAGTAGTTTGCTTTGTATATCAACAGATGCTGATATGTGTTAGCTTATAAGTGTAAAATAATATTGTATATCAAAATAACAGAAGCAGGCTTGACTGATTTCATTATATCGTAGGCTGGCTAAAACAACTTGGTTTGTAGCAATGATTTATTTAAAGCATAGATTTTTACGAAAACGCTTAGTTTGATTGGGGGAAATGCAAAAATCTATGTTTTAAACTAAATATTAATTATACAGCAAGTAGATACAATCGGTTCTAAAGGACATCAGACTAAATTAATACAATGTATTGGAAAGATTTGTAAATAAGCCCTGCAATTTGGAATAAATAATCATGAAGAAGGAAAAGTTTATTAGATAATTACAATACAAATGTACCTAAACATTTGCATGTTATGTTCTTTTTAAACAATGTGGACCATATATAAGATTTTAATCAGACTTCATCGTATTTAATGACTTTTAGGTGTATATAATAATTAAGTAAACAGGGTATAGGTATACAGCGTTATTTGAAAAAAAAAATATTTTCAATATTTCTGACTTATATTTTACAAACGTTGAACCATCATTACACAGTAACGTATATAGATTACGAAAAATTCATTCGTTTCAATAGAAGTTAAATAAAATGATAAAAACCCTGTAGAAATTCCAATTTGAATGTTTTCCAATTATTTGCCTTGTATTAAAGGGATTGGATTTTTCATATTCGATATAAGTTACTGTGATGATAGTGCAACGTTTTACAAAAAGTAAGTCAGAAGTATTAAAAAAAAGAAAACTTTGATGTTGCATATCTCCATAAGTATTAATATTAGGTTATGGTTGCTTGAACATTTTCGACTCATAATCAAGGCAGAAATATAGTCCTGGGAATTTTAATGTTTTCCAAATCATCTTGTATAGGTCGACCGCAGACTGTCTTCTTCTTTTATATGGAACCAACGATAGTGTAAATGAAAGAGAAATATGTATATTTTTGCACGAGTCATATGAAACCTCTCGGCGGTTAACCTAAGCTCAAATATACAACGAATTGGTTGTACATGCCGTAGATTATAATTTAAAATATACAGGGTTATTTGGAAAACATTAATAACCTCGCAGGAATATATTCCTACCTTGATTATGAGTCGAAAATGTTCAAGCTATTATGACCTAATATCAATAGTTATGGAGATATGCGACATCAAAGTTTGCATATTTTTTTCAATATTTCTGACTTTTTTTTTATAAAACGTTGGACTATCATTACAGTAACTTATATCGAATATGCAAAATTCATTTCCATTAATATAAGTCAAATAAAATAAAAACCTTCGAATTCCAATTAGAAAATTTTCAGGGATTTTATCATTTTATTTAACATGTATTTAAGCGAATGAATTTTTCGTAATCGATATAAGTTACTCTAATGATAATCCAACGTTTTACAAAAAATAAGTCAGAAATATTGAAAAGAAAAATGCAAACTTTGATGTCGCATATCTCCATAACTATTGATATTAGGTCATAATAGGTCAAACATTTTCGACTGATAATCATAGTCCTGCGAGTTTATTAGTGTTTTCCAAATAGACGTATAAACTGTATAGACGGAATGTTGATTATAAAAACAAAAACCAAATTTTTTTATGCAAACTTGAACCAGACGGGGAAAGGGTGTATTCCGCGGAGAGGAGGGGGATGGCAATGTTCTCCTCAGGATCCAAGAGCGTAACTTCGCAAAATTCTAATTAAGACAGACATTCAATTTTATATATAGTATAGGTATATAGATAAAGGCGAATACGAATGTTTTGGATAAGTAACTGAATTTTAATGTTTTTTTTTTAAATGGTAATCCTTGCATTCTCATTTAATTAACGTTCATAAGTAGGTACATGTCAAGGATGTGCTTTTAGTCATTTGTGATCGCAATGTACTCAGGTACTACTACTTGACCGTATATCGGCGCAGGGGCTTGCGATAGCAGAAGGTAGGCGCTAATTAACATTCTTCTAAGCTTAAATTTCCGGTCAGTTGGTCCAGTGGTCCAGTCTGGCCGCTGATTAATTCAAAACGAACCATTCTTTCGGACTTATTCACGCGCAGTCACACAGTCGCAGAGGGAGTAGGCAAGTAATAGGGCACGCTGTAAGGAAGCTTGGTCCTGCATATGCCACTCGGATTATTAAAACACTTACTTCTTATACTTTTCGGCCTATTTACCATATTTTACTTTTAAATATTTATTTTTTAACGCTACAATAGGTCACGAGGCCCAAAAATGATGTAGAAACACTGCACAAAAACACCCATGCTTGAGAAAATCACGTGTGTAGATATGTAACGTGACTTCACCAGGAATCGAATCTGAAACCTCCGGTATAGGAAGCCAGTGTCGTACCTAGTGATGGTCAAACCGTTATTTTAACCGGTTATTTTCGGTAGAGTTGTTTGGAATTTGTACCTGATTGTACCGAGGATTGGTAATTAAGATAAAACTGTTGTATAGTTCCGATGGCTACACGTCGAATTGCGAAAAATTAGTTGGCAATCATCGATGCAATGCAAATCTCAAAAAATGGTTAGTATGTCACTGGTTAAAATACCATCACTAGGGGCCGCCACTACAAATTCAGTTTTTTTATTTATTGAAAAAATGGAGGAGCGTATACTCATGTATGCGCGGTAGAAGTTACACTTCTTTGGCGTGATTGTGATAATTGATATTTACATATTGGTTATAAATATATATTAAAACTGTAGGGAGAAGATAAATATAATCGATAGCACTTTAATGTAGTCAAATTATTAATATTTATTTGTGAAGTGGTACAAACGTACCTAAGTATTCGTTTGTGATAGCTAAAATAGGAGGTAAATGTCTTCGAATCGACGTCTCACGATGATTCGAAGACATTTATTGCCGCAGCATCGCAGACATATGATGCAAAATGCGACGAATAAAAAAAACGTTCGCTTTCAAAAAAACGCTTACCCACTTTATCTATTTTAGGCCTAAAACGGTTTCGCATTCGAAAGTTTCGAAAATACACAACTTTAATACTGATTTCAAATTTCGTTTAGCTTAGAGTCGGAGATCTTTTACATATTTTACATTAGATTTATTTTTAATTTTAGGGTAGGTAGGGTGTAACAGAGCTGGTTCAATATTTCTGACTTATTTTTTACAAAATGTTGAATTATCATTACAGTACCTAAATTATATAGATTACGCAAAATTCATTCGTTTCTTTAAAAGTTAAATAAAATAACAAAAACCTGAAAAATTTCATTTGGAATGTTTTCCGATTGGAATTGGAAGGTTTTTATCATTATATATGACTTGTATTAAAGGGAATGAATTTTTCGTATTAGATATACATTACTGTAATGATAGTCCAATGTTTTGCAAAAAAATAGTTAGAAATATTGAAAAAAAATGCAAAAAATCTCCTTAACTATTGATATTAGGTCATGGTTGCTTGAATATTTATATTTAATAATATTTAATCGACTCAACGTCAAGGCAGAAATCCGCCTGTAAAGTATTGTGGACTAGCTTTGTGACACCCTGTATATTATATTTAATAAGGCTCTTTTAACTTTAATGCTCTCCCCAGGATCACACAAGAATGCAGTAATATCTTATGGGTATAGGAGTTTAGTGCATTGCGTAATAAGTTTTCGCTCAGATATCTCTCTGACGATTTCGCCACCCATCGCGCCGTTCGCTGTCAGCGACGCCAGATCCCTATCGGCCTATCGTCATATAGATATTGTCAGATTTCACAGCTCACCTCGACTTGCGGTTTTCATTGTGCCCGCATGTAGTGTGCGGCCTTCTTCAGGCAGCCATATACGCTCTACGGAAAAACATACCAACTTTTTAATAGATTTTTTAGCTTTATTAGTGCATTAAATAATGAAAGAATAATTTATGAGGATTGACAATTAAATTCGTAGAACACTTGCCATATCCCCGAATGAATATCCCATATTCCCGAATGACAAATTGTCAATGTCAGTTATAATAATTTCGTTGTCTGTCCGTCCGTCGTAACTTCGTGTAATGTCCTTAACTTCTTTATAGTGTAAAAACTTTTTTCTTCTTCGTTTTTTCATAAATAATTCCCAAATTTAAGTGCATATGTTAAGGAGATATCTTCGTATGACGTCCTAAACTATTTATATATTTAAAACTATTAATATCACTTTAATAGCCCGAAGGCGACATCTCTTGGTTACTGGAGTAAGCAATGTGTGTATTTTAATATGTCAGAATATAAAGGCTGAGAGAAGAATTTCTTTATTTTATAACCTTTTTGTAACACATTTGGTAATATCTGTGATAAGGGTAATATCCCCTTCAGATCCTTTGAAGGATCAAACAATTAATTATTTTGTGTGATAAAGTGCGATAAGAGAAGAAAACTTCTCTTCAGATTGTGGATCAAGGAGAATCATCTCCTGATCGATCAGACCAAATCCAAGCAAGGGATCAAACATTATAATATATGAATAATCATCATGCGGAGGTAGAACGGAACATGCTCCAAACAACCTCATGAATAATGATTTTGTACACTGTATGGAAAAAGTGCGTTGCTTTAGGAGACCATGAACCAGATGATGAATTAAAATGTTGTCGAATTGTATTTTTTTCTACGAATAATTTGTCCTCTTAAAATCTCACTTTTCTACGGCAAAAATGAATGAAGTGAGAGTTTGAGAGAAGTTTTTATTATATTTTAGTATAATATTACCTAAAAGTTTTATTATTTTAATAACTAGCTTACGTATTGTTACAAAAACAACTTTAAAACATTAATTTTATTTACGACTTTGTTGTAAAACGATAAACAAAGGAAATACAAATTTTTTCTTCGGTTTTGCGGTTACCTGGTTGTCATTTTCGACTTGAAGCGTTCTTCCCTGGGTTTTTATAGTGCATGGATATTTATAGTAGGTATATCAACATTTATCGAGTACACTATCAGAACAATGCAGATTATTATAAGATACCTACCTACAGAAAATATCAGTGTTGAGAACAGTGGACCAACGTAAAACAATGAACTTTGTACAAAAAATTAAAGTATAAAAAGGAAACTTTGGAAATTACGATAAAGAAGTGCAGATAAACGGAGTCAGATCTGTTGGATCAAAATCACTGTCATCTCGCAGATATTATTACTTCCCCGGCAATAATGATGTATTCTAAAAATATATTATATTTTTAACTTTTTTAAATCGTTTGAGTACCTACCATCGGGAAGAGATGAAAATAAAAAGCATAACAGTGACAAGTTGTAAAATTTTAAGAAGTGAATATCTTGAATAAATTGTTTCCAACAAACTTATTGAAGATGACAATTTAGAGCATAATATTATCGTGCATTAATGAATTGAATTGAATTGAACTATAAAGTAGGTATAGAGAAAATAAATTAGCAATCTTTGACGTATATTGTAAACTTATTATTCAAAAAAGATTTACTAATTCCATTACCAAACAGAATAAATAGCAGTGGGCAATGATGCGAACCTTGTGGAACAACCGATTCATTTTTTCGTGACGGAAAACTTTTGACACCAATATTTAAATTGAATAGATCACCATGTACAAGTATAGGTATCTAAAAATAACGGTTTTGAAAACAAGGTGGGCTGACGTAGAAGATCAAATGCTTTATAACCATTTGTGTTATTTAATCAATTTTGTTTATTTGTCAGTCTAACTATTAATTTATCTAATAGACCTATCGTCATCACTATTGGCTCTCCTGGTGCATCTTAGTCTCTAAGGAAAATTAAAATTTGGATCTCAAAGACAAATATATTTTTGGGGACAATGTCGGTCCAATCTATCTTACATAAGTATTAGGCTTAGTATTAGCATTTTTTTACAAAATGAATAAATTTTTAAGGAAATCGATCTAATTTCTTTTTTCTGTCGTCATTAAAAAGTAATGTTGGCTACTAAGACCTGGACTTGAAGTAACATTTAAAATAGTTTTATGAGAATTATGTATTAATGAATTTTTATATTTCATGTAATGAATTTATAGTATTTTTTAACTATGCGAAAGCGCGATCATTGATTTTAGATTTTTATTAATTTATGTGGTTTCAACAGTTGAATGTGCTGAATGCGCTTAGGTTCTTATGTGCTGCATGCTCCACTGTGACCGCAGACTAATGTGATGATGCTGATGTTGACAGATCGATTGATACCAAGGTAAACTGCGTGGTTTCTCTATTCTGTAACCCTTGGGTTACATACAAACATCACCTACCCGTAAAACATATTTTTCACATTGAATAAGTTATATAAAGTAATACTGAATATTTTAATTTCGCCATTTTCATAAAAAAAATCTACACAAGAGCGTCTATACACCCACATTTCACCGTACTTTTATTTAAAAGAGCTTGCAACCGTAGATCCAATGAAATCATAAATTTATTTATCGTTTTCTGGTTTCTGTTTTCTGGGGTATTATGTCCTATTTTTACGACCTTTCTGGCCGACATTTCGGAGATTCATTCATTACAGAGATCTTAAACGACGGCGAGAAAGGTGTGTTGTTTTCTTTTTAATTTTTTTTTTAATATACTCTCAGAAGTTTTTGCTACTAGTTAAGAGACACCCTGTATATGCAAATATAAGTAAATGGAAATACGAAAAAATATGGATTTAAATTTTATTGTTATGTTTATTATTATAATATTTATTTTTGTAACTATTTAAATTCTTATCTAAATTTTGTATGTATATTTTCTTTTCTTTTTCTTTTCTTTTTGATATAGGTATTCCTATGATTTACTTAATTATTATTGATCTACTTTCATTCTTATGCTTATACTTTCTTTAATTGTCATTTGTTAATATTACACAAGTATCATATGAGAATAGCGGCCACAGAACAGGTTTTTACCTAGTATGACAAATTTAAATAAACAAAATAATATTTTATTTTAATTAAATAAACATAATAATACGAATAAAATAAACAAAAAATATATATATATATATAAAATTATAAAAAGTTCTTATTGGTGGTAGGTATATCTAATCTATAAATTAATGAATTATTTACACAATGCTTTCATAAAAGCCATCGTAGGTAATAACACGTAAATTGATCTTACATTCTTCAATAATATTTACCTGGCGCTCCGTGATATTTAAAATATTTTTTCCAAAAATAGATAGTTTAACTTGCATTAATTTTTAATGAATGTCTCAAGATTGCTGTTTATTTATTTAATGTGTCCGTGCATGACAACAATCATACTTACTTACGTAAATAGACTGCCACGCCTAAGCCAAAACATCATATTTTCCAGAACCATAAATTATTGAAAAAAAATCTAATATTATATAATAATTTGCCACGTAGGTACGCATGATAAAAGAAAATGTGTTATTATATTAATCTTGTGAATCCATATGAATACGATAATTTGTCTTTCAATAAATATCACAATCGTACACAATCAAATAATGATTTTTATAGTTGGAGTGTTTGGTTTTTATTCTGATTTATCATTTACAATAGCTGTAACCCGTCAAAGATTACAGTACTTTTAAATGCCGGTTCCTAAAGAATAAGTATTTACTTATTTATGGCCGATACCTACAAAATAATAATGATAATAACGACTTTTATCAAAATATTTGAAGATTTTTTTTATATTTCCCCTGCCGGCAGTTAATGGTTCTATTTGAAACCCTGTCTGTTTACAAAATATTTCCCACACTTATTATTGCACTGTTTCAGAATTCACCCTAATTATCGCTGTTTCTATCGCTTAGAAAAACTTCTTTCCCCGGTAGGAACTTCTTTTATTTACTATCACTGGTCACACTGCGCTGCGTTTCGTTCCTAATATCGCGTGGATTGACCGTCACGAATGACTGACTCCCGTGACGCTTTTGTATTTATAGGTAAATTTTCTTAAAAAACTTTCTAGACGTTTCCATAGTATTGTTGTCAGTATAGCCGATTTCTTTTGGTTCTTAACATCTCGTCACATTATGATCATTTTGTACACACAAAAAGTAAATCTTAACATAGGCGTCAATTAAAAGCCCGCCACTTTTTTATATTCATGGCCTAGTGTAAATGCAAAGTGTTAATTAATACATTAAACGTGGATTTACTGTATTTAGAACAAAAGAAAATAAAGATAAACAATGAAAATTAATAGAAATAATAATATACGAAAGGGACAATACCTATCCATTCGATTTTGTTTTCTTGTTTGTATCTTCAATTCCTTTCTGTACAATAATGAAAATTTTTCTTATTATTAATTTCAATCGAGATTATATTTTTAAATGTGTTTTTTTGTTTTAAAAAGTTACAAATATATATATTTTTTAAATTCAGAGGCGTAACAGAATAAAGCATTGAAAGTCTAGCCTCCAGATATACGGGTACTCGTGTGTACACACACCTTATAGAATATTTGTTTGTAGGTATATATAGTACTTACGTACGTGTATCTATGAGTTTATATTTACGTAAGTTAAAAATGTAATAAATGATAAGATAGCTAGTGAAAAAATACGTATAAGATAATGGTAACCTAGGAGGAAAATTTTATGTGTATGTATTTTTTAAAGATTATATATTTTTATCTATCAAATTATAAGTAGGTACATGCATACTAGGTAGTCGTTAAACAAAGAAATGAAAAATATGTATACATTATGTTTTTCACATAAAATTGAATGATAATCTAAATAAAAGGAAGTTGAAAATTACAGTTCAAATGACTACAGGTCTAGTAAAGCTAATGTGAAGTAATTTACATATAAATATATCTGCAGAGATCCTTTAAGTGGGTTTAGACACTTTAGACTTCTGAGTGGGACCAGGTGCACAGGGATAGAAAATATCCTTTTTATTTCTTTATGTTTCACAAAAACATTATACATGTACACACACGTTGAGTTATTTCATCACTACTATAGTTTTGAGAGAAATATTCCCTAATAGTAATTGGTCAATAATTACGCCAGCGATAAAATAACTCGTGTGTGTTATGAAATCTTAGTGAAGTGAAAATTAAAATTATCATGAAGTATTACGAAATAACTAAGTATCTTGTTAATTACTGATATAAAAAGTATTTTGTATCGTGCTTATATATTAAAAACATAACAACTATCCGGCAATCTACGTATTATATTTTAATAATATGTCTTTAACGATTAAATTAAAACTCTGTTGAACTTTTTTTCACTACTTATTGTTTTTGGACCGTACCGGTTTCAGCCTATCACGGTCATCTTCAGACGGTATGTACATTAATAATCAAGATATAGATGTCTCATAGAGACGAAGCTATTTTTTTAAATTCGATAGTAAGTAGGTATGGACGCCTTTTGGGTGTTTATTGGGATTACGACCTATCGTATGGCTGGCTTAATGGATTGCTTTACGCGATGTATGTTCACCAATTCCGCCCGCGATAGACAATCACATCTATTAAATTTTTGGAAGTTGTTTATATGTTTAACTTGCACACCTTGTTTCGTATGTGAGTTGTATTTTTACTTTTTACTACCGCCACCTGCAGTCGAAAATTTTGTCATTCCCATAAACCAATTGTATGTAATCAACGGGTATTAAAATTTGAAGACTCGTACCATTTTAGTATCAAAAATATTTTATCACTACCTAACACAGGACGGAGTTTCGGCATGAGCGAATCAGGGACAGGAGCCTATCTATAATAATTTATGAGATAAATGCAAAAAAAATTGGTGCCTATGAATCTCGGAATACATTTGTACAGATGTGTGTCCAAACTTATGTAAATTTTTTGTCAATTTGTCAATAAATTGTTAATAAATTTTTCATGTAAATATGATTATGACATTACTGAAACCAAGTTTATTTTAAAATGTATATTTATTTAGCTTAACTTATCTATTTGTCTGGATGGAATCTTATAATCGATATTTCATCCGCTTCCCAATCTCCAATCGAGTTGAAATTTTGCCAAAATAATTTATTGTTTAATCAGATTCACTAATTAATCAATTGAACCATCATAATTAATAAATCAAAGTTTCACATGGGAAATTAGTTAATGAGCTCACCAAAAGATGGCGCTAGTTTCCTATCGAAGGGATTTTGTACCCTGGGTAATATTAAGAGATTTTTTTAAAACGTAATTTTGCAGTTAGGCCTTTGTAATCTTAAACTCCCGAATTGGGAACGCATGAGATAATTAAGAGAATATTAACGTACATATTTGTAACACATAAGCATCTGATATAATTTTAAAATGTTGGTATTATGTGTACAGTTCTTACAGTAATTAACAGTAACATTGGATTAAAAATTAATTAAAATAAAATCTCCAAATCTTTTGTTTGGAATAAAAGCTAATTGTATACAAAAATGATATCGAGCCTCCACTTCCACCACTGACTGGCAATACAAATAATATCTAATGAGTGGTTGGCGGCGATCAGGATGGCGGTTAGGCGCAAGGTGGTAATTTTAAGGTAATTGAATTGAACATCACAGTCGTAATGCGCACCTTTCGATGCGGAACGTGAGCAAACAAAAAACCAATTCTAGGTTACCTATTCAATTAACTTTAGAGACTGCTATTACAGGTGTGGGTTCGACAATGTGTGAAGTAATCTTATATTATATCTATTTATCAAGACGCCGCGATCTCTATCTCACAGGGGATAGAGCACCACACTTAAGTACAGACATATGCATATAGCATTTATTTTATAACTCTCAGAATTCTCAGATAATCACGTGTTGTAACCCTTTACACCTCCATACGCGCGCGTGCGTGATAATTTTAAGTATTACAGCTTTATTATAAACGTAAAATGTTTTTTAAATTGTGCGCTAATGTCATTTTTTAGGGTCACCGTTGATAATCTGTGTTGAAAACAAATAAATAATAATATGTTTACAATGCCAGATTAATGACACGCATATGTACCTATGCGGGGTGTAAAAGCAAAGGCAGCAATATCCAAAAAATCCAAAAACTTTATTTATTTTTTTGTAAAAGGACAAATGACATGATAATTATAAACAAATAATTATTTGAAAAATTTGGCGAGAATCAACGACATAATTCAACTTGGGTCAACGTTCTTGTCCAAAAATTATAGTTGTATAGTTTGTAGTTATTAATTTAAATCACATTTATAATGACCTTTATATATATTCATGATTATTTCAGGAACAGATTGGATAAATGTACGTCTCAAGTGGTTAAATAAACGTACAAAAAAGTAGTTATACGTCTCCCACAATTACAGGATGACACAGATAAGACAATGATAATAAAGATTAATTTAACAGACACAGATAAGACTCGGTGATTATAAGGAGGAAATGTAAAATAAAATAAATAAGTAATACGTATAATGTAGGTATATGATGCACATCGTCAGGGAGGATGAGTTTCCAGTATCTGCCTCACCATACGATGTTCCTTTTCATATTTGGCATATATATATATATAAAGAAACCCGTGTTTCCCTACCCGTCAAGTTTTCTCCACAACCAGCCATAACCACCCATCGGTGGTTATGGTGGTGGATAGCCCTTGGTGTCACATCGAAAATATGCGAGTTTGGTGGGGGTGGCTGTGCGTGGATGGGAGTGGGTGACGATAATGTGCTTTCTAGCACATTGTTTTGTTATGGGAAGGCCGAAAATGCTTCAGATTGTTTCAAAATAGGCGTGACGACTCTGTCGGTGAGTCTAGGAGATTCCGGAAAAACCTGCTCTAGAAAGTTTTGGAAGGAGAAGGTTCTAGAAAATTCCCGAAAGTTCTATAAGGTCCTATGTGGCGGAATGTGTCGGTGTGTCTAGAAGGTTCCTGTACATTCGACAAATTTCTTGAAAGTTCTAGAAGGAGAATGTTCTAGAAGGTTCGCGAAAGTACTGCGACGATCTAAACAGTGTACTAAAAATCTACGCGTGCGAAGCCGTGCGGGCACAGCTAGTAGCTATTGTATTATGTAATATGTCGATTTGTCTTCATAAAGAGTTCGTTAGGTGCAAAGCAGTTCTTTTTTTATACGCATGTTGGCGCCGATAAAAAGTACCGAACTAAGAGCGAAAAAACACTAAAAAAGTGTATCGTTCGAGATACGCAAAAAAAAAAACAACGTGACCTTTGGTCTTTAAGGTCGTTTTAAGTCCGAAGTATTGACGTTTTCCTTAAGACAAGTTCGCACGAGCGCGGATGAGTTTTATTACGCCTCAACAATACACGCGAAAGAACAAACAATTCATCAGAGTCAATACAGAATGCACGTTTGCAGTTTTTATCGGTCCGAGTTCCGAGTTTCCAAGTAATGATCTGAAAAGACTAGTACGATTCCAGTACTTTGCCCATGAAAACCATTTATTTTGCCGTAAATAATTTTCGTAGTATTATAATAACTTAAGATTTATCGTTGCGACTTTACGGCTTTATAATGCTTGTAAAATATTGATGTGAGAAGTAATAAATAGAGAATTATCACCGGAAAACTTTATGTATATATTGCGTTTTGAATTATTAATAGAATACGGAATCATGATTATGGTTCATATTCGTTATATTTCAATACATTGATTAAAACTAATAGTGGATAACGTTTAATATGAAAAATAGGTTTACGTAAAAAACTAAAATCTGAGATGACAGGTATAACATAAAATTGTGAATTATCCTTGGGTCAAACACGGCACACCAAAATATATACATAAATGAGCGTAAATTTTCAGAATATTTCGAATATATTCAAAATTTTCAAGAACTCAATACTGGATTTTATCCCAGGGAGTCATTAATCAATATATACAGGGTTAATTGGAAAACATTAATAACTCGCAGGACTTTATTCCTGCCTTGATTATGAGTCGAAAATGTTCAAGCAGCCATGACCTATATCAGTAGTTATGGAGTTATGCAATATTAAATTTGGCATTTTTTTTTTCAATATTTCTGACTCTTTTTTTACAAAACGTTAAGCTATCGTTACAGTAATTTATATTGATTACGACAAATTCATTTGTTTCAATACAAGTTATATAAAATGATAAAAACCGTGCAGAAATTCCAATTGGAAAATACTCCAAAAAAATTCGAAGATTTGGATTATTTTATTTGACTTGTATTAAAGGAAATGAATTTTCATATTCGATATAAGTTACTACAACGATAGTCCAACTTATTACAAAAAATAAGTTAGAGATATTGAAAAAAAAATGCAAACTTTGATGTCGCATATCTCCATAACTATTAATATTAGGTCATGGTTGCTTGAACATTTTCTACTCAGATTTAAGGCAGAACTATAGTCCTGCGAGGTTATTTATGTTTTGAAATAACCCCGTATATAATAAATATCTCATAGGGACGAAACTCTTTTTATATGGGGAAGTAGGTACGGAAGTCTTTTTTTTGGTGTTCATAGGGCTTATGACCTATCATGGTTTGTGCACACAAAAAAAGATTTCCATACCTACTTTTCCATATAACAGCTTCGCCTCTATGAGACGTCTATAATATATATCTAGAAGCATAAATTTCTTAATACAAAGTATGGTTCCATGGCAGGTTCTAATACGTTAGAATTGTTCAAAAAAAATATTTCGAGCTTGTGAATTTTGAAACCAATATGAAAAGTTAAAACTCTCATAAAAAAAATACTCATAAAAAGTATAATGTCTTTGTAAATAAGTCGTACTGTATTACAAAAATCGTTTTTAATTGAAAAGGCTCGATTTGGAATGAGAATTAAAAAAAAGTCTATTGTAAAAAAATACATTTTGTTTGCTATGGAATGTTAAATATGCAAGAATAAATATTTTTACTGAATTACAAATGTACACCAGAGGGGACAATACTTGCACTGTGTCTCAATCCCCTCGCTGAGAGAAGGGGCTTAGTTCATCCCTGTACAATTTTACACTATTTGGGGTCACCTAATTCTTTTATGAAAAAGCAGACAGTACCTACTAGAAAAGATAAATAGGACTATATTATACTGTCGCATTTAAGACACCATAAATGTATTCATCCTAGATTCCGTGTGTTTTATTTCGAATGATTAATATGTAGGGACATGCGTTGATGGCGTAAAATTGTAATAATCATGATGTACAATTTTTAAAGTATTCTCGAAATGTTCTGTTTCGAGAATGATTTGAAAATCTCCTGGAATTTAGATTTGAAAAGTATCCTGCTTAGAAATGTATTAAAAACGAATTAATTTTTTTAATGTTCCAGTATAAAAGCTGTCTATTCACCAGGGTAGTATAAAAACTATATCTAAGCATAATTATGCTACCTACTGTTTAATTGATGATCTAAACTATAAGTCACATTTAAGTTCGTAATATCGGTTGTATGTATGTCAGTAAAAATGTAAATTAAACCTAAATTTCATGAGGGTTGTGAATTAGTTGATTATTTATATTACTTGGGTTATTTTTATCTGCGATGCTTAGGTATGTTTAACTGGTACAATTTAAAGCTAACCTAGTTTACATGTCAGACATACTTTTTTTTTATCAAAAGAGAAAACCTTATTCAAATAAATGATTGAAAAATTCTGAGAAACCGTGATTAACATTATGTGAAATTGATTAATTTTTTTTTTACAAAATTTTGTAAATTACACATTAAAAAATTGCTTAATTTCTCGATACCATTCGGTTAACTCCCTGCGTTTATGATATTTTATAAAATTGCCGCCATTTTGTAAAACTGTGTCCAATTTTTCGATAACAACATTTTATAAACTACTCGATAACAACATTTTATAAACTACTCGATAACAACATTTTATAAACTACTCGATAACAACATTTTATAATAACTGTCTCAAATATTAAAGATTTCCTTTCTTGTACAAGTTCACAGTGCAACACAAAGCTTCATCCAAAAATAATACACACAAAATAATTATTATCATTCAAATCGCGTTCGATCCAAAAAAGAGGCCACCACCTCGTTAACAACAGCGCTGAAAGTGAAACTAAAGACGCACATTTCTGAGGAGGAGAGCGAGAGATTTTTGGAGATGGAGGGTGCAGAGGCCATCAATCATTTGGCAATTAACCATCGTCCATCATGGACCCTGGTGCCGTCACCACCAGACCAACCATTTGTTCATCCAGTTACATTTTTACAACTGGAAGGAGCCATTCCATAATATTACATTATTACACAATTATACAATTAGTAAATGTAGCAGCTATCTTGTTATGTCATGATAAATTCGTGATTTTTTTTATTCCCTGGGTCAGCTAGACCTATATTGATTAATTTAACTTATAAGCAAACATATTTTATATATATTATACCTAATTTAAACTGTCAAAAGAGTATAATTAGGAATTTACAAAAATATTGCCATTTCATCTCATTCATAATCTTATTCCGCTCCTTAGACATCATGGTTTGGTGCTAATTTTTAGCTACGGCTGGAAATAGCGCCAACTCTTTAGTATAAACTGCATTTTCATGGAAGCCTGGATCTCTAACCAAATAATTGCATCAATGTTGAAGAATTACAGGTATTTATCATAATAACCGAAATTTTTCTCAACATTAAGTGTAATAATTATGTATTTATATTATGTTTACGATTTAAAGTATATAAAATGACTTATTTAATTATATAGTCAAAGCATGAGAGCTAGTCACTTTTTGGAGAGATACGGCAAATAAAAATTATGTATTAAGTATAGTTTTTAATAGTTTGGAATAAAATCAAATGTAATAAAATGCATGTTATTTTAAATAAATTTAAAAAATCTAATCTAATCTTTTGTTTTATATTTTAATTATTTATGTAAAGTAAATTTACTGTATTTATATGGCGGATCAAGTGTTACACACATAAACTGAATTATGCTAGAATAAATACATTATTATTATTATTGTATATATATATATTCATTAAAATGATTTATGTCAAAAATAATGTATGTCCTCTTTCAAAAATAATACATCAAAAAGCCAACTGCATTTAGGATGTTTTTATAATATAGAAATAGACCCATTATATAATATGTGTTAAAATGAATAGGTATAATTGACTTATCTAATTCCACACACTAACAGAACATACAACTGATAAATTGTTTCAATCCAATTTCGCAATCCATTTCATAGAATTTGCCACAATATAATGTCTTATATAGCAATCTTGATATGTTTGCAATACCGCATTATAACCATACAAATGTAATTATATTATTAACATGGTTTCGTATAACATAAAAATTAATATTGTATACATAATAATGCACCTACATTTATATTCTCTGAATTGCCCTTTTTAAAATGAAACGATACCTTGTATTTTATGTAAGTTTTTTGCTCAGTATAAATAAAATGCAATACTCGTTTAAAATATTAAAATGACGTTGGGTGCAATTCCTGTAAAATGTTTTCCAATTGTAAATATGTATTTGTTTAATGGCGCCTTGCTGTCGGCCTAAATAAACTTATATATTCCTTCTTGCTAAAAGCAAACTTTTTAGTATTTATGTTCTTGTGTTTGTTCATTTTCAAACGGCGGAGGTGTGGATTTACAGATTAATTAAAATGAAACCACAAAGATCATTAGTAGTTAGAGGGCATCTTTCCTACGTTACCCAGACGGTAAATCAGCACTGGTTTAAGAAATTATCTAGCAATGTTTACTTTAACAAATTAGTTAAAAACTGCTTTAAAACATTCTAAACTCTCTATCAAATATTATGAATTCTAAAATCTAGACAAATGTTTCCCAAACTAAGTTTAAAAGTTAAGATTAAAAGGGTTCAAATTTTTTCGTAAAAATATTTTCTTTATTGTTTATCAGTTGATTAATTATTACGCAAAACAGATAAATAGAACGCTCGTTGCTGAGTTCGATAACAGCCTTGAAACATATATTTGTATTTATAGAAAATGGTTTATTTCTGTATTTTGCCAATATAAAAAAAAGTACATTAAATATATTTTTGGTAAGATTATTTTATTTGTAATAATAATTTTATTCAATAACATAGACACAGATGACATAGATAAACATGACAGCTCACTCATTTTTACTTATTTTTATACTTGTTTGTTCTGTCGTTTGTAGGCAAATAAAAATTTTCAGACAAATTTTTCGTCCTTGTACACTTACCCTTAACTTAAAAAGCTAGCTCCGGTAAAATTAATACATCAGAAAATAAGGTAATAGCATTCTTTTCTCTATGCAATAAGTTATGTACTTATGTTTGAATGAATTTTAATTTTTTTTAATCCAATAAATTCTATATGATTATAACTTTATTTATGCATGGTGTCTCCATGAGCCTTGAGTCGAAAACGTTCAAGCAACCGTGGCCTAATGTTAATAGTTATGGAGATATGCACTGCTGAAGTTTGCATTTTTTTAATATTCCTGACTTTTTTATGTTAATAGTTGAAGTATCATTATAGTTACTTATATCAACAGTGAAAAATTCATTTGATTCAATACAACTCAAATAAAATTATGAAAACCTTGTAAAAAAAATCTATTTTAAATTTGTGCAAGGTTTTTATCATTTCATTCGACTTGTATTCAAGCGAATGATTAATTACCGATATAAGTTACTCTAATGGTAGTTCCACTTTTTGAAAAGTAAAGTAATATTGAAAAATTGCAAAAATTTGATATTGCATATCTACATAAATTTTCGAATCACTATTAAGGTAGGAATCTACCTGTGAAGTTTTTGCTACTAGCTACCAAACGTCCTACATAACCATATTATGTTTTTGTTCAACAGGTTCCTATCACTATCACAAAAAATACTATTGCTTTTGAAATCGGTTGCATAAATCAAACATAATAATTTCGTTGTCTGTCCGTTTGTTCGTCCGCTTGTCCGTACGTCTGTCTGTCTGTCTGTCCCCGTAACTTTGTGTAATGTCCGAAATGTCTTTCGAATTCACGGCTAAAAGAACCGAAACAAAGATTTTGAACAAACGAATATTTATATTTTTATATTAGGTCCTTACATATGAAATTGTCGTTTAGTATGGGAGGAACATAAAGCCGATTTTTTTAATTATAATTTATTTATTTAATTAAAGTGTGTAGCATTGCTATCTATGCACTTTTACCATCTCATAGGTAGTTCATCGATCCCTTTACTAAAAAAACCATTCGGACGGGAATCAATAAAATCTTTGAAGGCGGTTTGGACTGCCCCATCGGAGTTGAATTTTTTCCTTTGCAAGAAGTTATTCAAATTTCGAAAAAAATTGTAATCTGTTGGGGCAAGGTCCGGAGAGTACGGTGGATGTCTTAGACATTCCAATTGAAGCTCCTCTAATTTGGTAGCCGTCTGTTGTGCAGTGTGTGGTCTAGCGTTATCATGAAGCAGCAGTGGACTAGAGCGATTAACCAGCCTCGGTTGTTTAGCAGCTAGCTTTTCCATCATGGTTTGCAGTTGCTGACAATAGACATTTGCCGTAATCGTCTGGCCAGATTTAAGAAAGCTGTAGTGAACGACACCAGCACTAGTCCACCAAACGCTCACAAGTAACTTTTTTGGAGTCAATTTTCGCTTGGGGCATGGTTTGGCTGGTTCGGCAGGGTTCAGCCATTGCGATGAGCGCTTCCGATTATCGTACAGGATCCACTTTTCATCACAGGTAATGATTCGATTTAAAATCCCTTCATTATTGTGCCGGTTGAGTAATGCAACGCAGCAGTCAACGCGCGTTTGTTGATTTGCTTCACTCAATTCGTGAGGTACCCACCTTTCAAGCTTTTTCACCTTACCAATTTGCTTCAAGTGGATTAAAACAGTTTTATCACTAACACCGCAGCCTGCAGCTAACTCGGATGTGGTTTGCGATGGATCCGCTTCCACAATAGCCCTCAATTCTTCATTATCAACTTTGGTCTCCGGCCGTCCACGGAGCTTGTTCTGCAGGTCGAAATTTCCAGAACGAAAACGTTGGAACCAAAAACGCACTGTGTTTTCTTTTGCGGCACCGTCGCCATACACATCATTAATCCTTCGAGCCGTTTCTGCAGCACTGGTGCCACGGCGGAACTCGTACTCGTAAATGACGCGATATTTCAAGTTTTTCATTTTTTAAACTGAGTGACGCAAAGAAAAAAACAATTGAGGAAAAAACAAATGAATTATAATTTTCAAAACACAAATACATGAGTAAATAGCTGTATAAATTTGGATTTGGAATTCCTAACCAAAGAGAAGATATTTGAGATCAAATTTGCCAGTACGGCAAAACGCCAATTTCATATGTAAGGACATCATAATATATTGATAGCTGTTCGTTGTTTGGTTAAGGATTTAGTTAAAAATTGTTTTGTAAAGTCTATAATAAAAAAGATCCGTTTAATCTGGGCTGGGATTTATGGGATGTCCAGGAAGGAAATGTGACCTATATATTCCGCCGTGACCTAAAGAATAATACTGCAAAATTTGGATCAGTTCGGCAAACGTTGTAGATTTGTACAAAAAATATATCAGGTGTGGGGGTGGGGTAAGAAAGGAAGGAGAAAAAGTTGTCTTTATTACCCGCCGGGTCTTGAAGAATAAGTATGCAAAATCTAGGTCAGATCGGTCATACGGTATAGATTTATACAGAAAATATAATAGGAGAGGAGCTGGAGTAAAGGGGAGAGGGAAAAGTCGCCTTCGTTACCCGCCGGGTCGAATGATAGAAATTTGGATTGAAAATATATCAGGAGAGGGGAAGAGGTTCAATTGGAGGGGAGAAATTTCACCTATATTACCCGCAGAGTCCTAAAGAATACGGTTCCAATTTTTGAGTCCGATTGGTCGAACGGTAGAGATTTGCATTGTAAATATATCAGGGGGTGGGGAAGGAATAAAAGTGGAGAGGGAAATGTTCTTGTGTTACCCGCCGGATCCTAAAGAATAAGCTTCTAAATTTTGAGTCCGATCATTCTAACGGTACAGATTTACATTGTAAATATATCCTGGGGAGGGTATGGGGTAGAATGGGAGGGGGGAAATGTTCTAAAGCATAAGTATGCAAGTTTTGAGTCGATTCGGACAAACAGTATAGATTTGTATAGAGAACAGACACACAGAAAGACAGACATTGGGTTTTACAGGTATAGATATCGTGATACGATTGGCTTGACTTTCTCATCGGTTTAAACGTGTTATTTAAGGAAAGACTACCTAATGTTATCAAAAAATTTGAATTCGGAAAATGTTAGGTAAGGTATAGCTTAAGGTTAGGTTAGGTACATCTAAATATTAATCATTATCGAAAACGTAGGTAGGTACCAGGGGTTTTTTCAAACAATCGTTGAACGTTGTGTCAAAATTTCAAAGTAGTAGAAGATTCAATATTTTGGGCAATCAAACATTAATCTTTTTATTTATATAAATAAATAGGACGTACATAAAAACAATGTAAGTAAACAAAAACATCTTCATATTTGAATGCAACGTTGTGCCAAAATTTCAAAGAAATCGGTGAAGAACTTTCAGAGATTAGCGATTTTGTACAAACGAACACTTACATTTTTATTTATATAGATGTCACTACAAAGCTATTTTGAATTTATTGAAGAAAATTAACCATCAGCCTAATATTTGTGACAAATCTTTAAAAAATATATATATTTTTGTTTGTTATTTATTGTTTTGTTCCGTTTTGGTCGTTGAATGTGTTCGTATGATAATACAAAAGTGGTTTTAATGCGCGGGTTATTTACCCAACTTATCGAGATAATTACTCCTCGAATATGCACTTGTAACTTATTTTGCCATCCATCACATTGGCTTCAGTTTCTCCTCTCGAAAAATTACAGACATCTTGAAAACCCGCATTAAAAATATAATTTATGGCGACTGCAACTTCTCGCTGAAAATTTAAATACTAGCAAAGTGAATCAAGTTGCACAGCAATAAATATTCCGCAAACGTCTTTTAAAATGGCTATTTCCATTTAAATGGTACCAAGAATATCGTACGCCGTGGCCATCAAGTACAATTATCGTTAATTCAACTCAACATCTTTAACAATCTTGGTGATTTATAAGAAATAACCAATTACATATCATTGCCGTAATTTAGCGATGATGTACGATCACTTTACACCGCAAAGCCTAACTTCCTGAACACAGGCTTATCTGTTTTAATCCACTATAGCATTATAACAACAAGTTGTACATAAATATTGCGAGTAATTCATTTAATAATAATATTTTATTGCTGTAATAATATAAATTTTATGTATAATACTTTTCTTGTTTCTTCTTTTTTCCATGTCCTACGTTGGCTAATTGACTTTAATAATTAATTAATCACTAACTCATAAACCATTGCCTTATGTCATTCTCGGATTGAATTTGAAATCTTAGCATGGGGATCTGCCACAACAAACTATATCACCCATTTAAATATATCGCAAAAGAGCATTATAAAAACCATTTTAAAACTTCCAATCAGAACGCCCTCAAAAGAGATCTTTAAATGTTTTGACGTACCGAACATAAAACAAATATACGCCAAGAGTATTCTCTTACACCAATAAAGACACAAAACAAAACAATAGAACACCGGCATATAATACGAGAGGCAGTAAAATGGTAAATAGAAATATACCAACTTACAACACAACTTTTGGCCAAAGAAGCTATATATCTATTTTGCAACAAAACTCTACAACATCCTTCCCCCAACCTTCAAAAATATTGAAAAGATTGAAGAGTTCAAAAAAAAAGATAAAAGCATGGCTAAAACAAGTCGATGCAGATAAATTAGAAGGAGTATTGAAAACTACGCAGTAATTTAAAAATAGAAAATAAATAAGTATAAACTAGTCCGCCTCTTCACAGGAACCCCTAGTGAGGAGGACTAAGAACAATAATATCAACAATATCATTATACATAAATACTATTATATTAAACGTGTACAATCGTATCTAAAAAGAACCTTTTTATTAATTAAATTTCTATTTAAATACAATCGTATCTAAATAGAAATTAAAAAAAAATCGCTAATTAATTTCCAGTGTTTTCATTTGCCTTTCGCAGCCACGTCACGTGAGGATTCATCACATCCAATATAGATTTTCGCGAGCGCTACCCTATGGAACACGTGTTTCTTCTGTGTTTGGTCGAGTATTTTGCTGATGGTTTCCCTGAGGGTGTCACGGGTGTTTCGTGCCACATATCACATGCCATTTTCAATGCTTTGCAGGTACCACTGCTGAATCCCGCACAAATAATAACTTTTAATCTAAAATAGCATATTTCGTTAAGCAGGTATTTTATTATTATTCATTTTCCATATATAATTTTTTCTATATTTTGATCGTCTATACTTAGATTTTTGAATTTAATTTGTTAGTATACAATTGTCTCCCGACGAAGGGGTCATGTGGGCTCTGAAACATGTTGATATTTTTCAATACAAAAGTGGTGAAAATGAAGTTTATTTTTATTAATTACACTAATAATATCACCACAAAATTATTTTGCTGTTTTTGAAGAAGAAATTTTTAATGTATGTTGTCATAAATCTCAACATATTAAATGCTATACCTACATATATGGGTTGGAGTGACAATACTGATGATAACGATTTTAATAAATGAATTATCAAAATTTTCTTTTGTGACACTTTTTGTAGTTTAAATACATCCGATGGTTTGAAAGTTTGTTTCAAAAATATTAGAAAACTTTATTTATTTTTGTACAAATTCCAAAGTTGTTTTGAATTACACAATAAAAGTAAAGTATCGAAATGTTACACAAATCGAACACTCGGTATGGGATTTCATTTAGTCCCGATATAAAAAAGTACTTTGAGTTTTACAACAATGGACCACACGGAAATCGACAATAGCAATAAAAAGATATTCTTTACAGCATACATTTTTAATTCAATTTTATTGCAGCAATTACCCGAGCGTATTAAGCGGGTATCGAGTTTCTTATTAGACTTCCACTATGTAGAAAGGAGGCTCGGTTATGTATGTATCTATTGTAAATTCATTGTACCTATGTGCATTATGTGTGATGGAAGACTATTTTTTCAGACAATTGACATCGAGACATATAAAATAAAACATACGTTCTTTCTTCCACCATTTCCAAGAGCCACAAATGTACATAGAAAAAGCATGATAACACTGTACAAAATAATGTTACCTTATGGAAAAGAAAGCTGTAAATATATATTGGTGAAGAACTCTAAGCTTTCATAAATTCCACTCTTACATATTCGAAGGGACATAGGTGAAGTCATCTTCCTAAATAAAATAGCAAAATTTAAAGGTAGAATGCTCAAACTCAGACGAATATCCAATCGAGTGCCGTCTAGGTCAGAACCGATATTACCTTTAGTCTTCAACACTGCAATACAAAAGTTAAACAAAACTTAGTTTTCTACAGAGCCTCCCCCAATTTCTCCTCATATTTTTACCAGATCTTGATTTTTTCAATATATCAATTGTGGGTATAAAAGCAAAGGCAGCAATATCCAAAAAATTTGAATCAGTCATCGATGATAATTAATTTATAATGTACCGAATTCGATATTTCGAATTTCCAGATGGTCAGGATTGCCCTGGGACAAACGGCCAGCCGCGCGAGGCATTACCAAGAATTTACCCTAATTACACTACTTTCTATGTAAGTGTACAATGATAATAATTGATTGTTATAGGTAAATAAACATACGACATGAAATTTTTTTTGTTTATTTATTGGTGATCGTTTTTTTTAATTCTTTTAAATACGACAAAGGTTAGTGTATATTATAGATATCTCACAGAGACGAAACTGTATTAATTATGGGAAAGTAGGTATAGAAGTCATTTGGGTGTAACAGGACTTATGACCTGTCTTTTTATGGTTGGCTTAAGTGATCACTTTACACAATTGTAACATTCGCCATTTCCACCCATGATAGAATATACCATGCTTATTCATTTTTTGGAAGTTGTATATATGTTCAAATTGCGTGAAGCTTTCATATATGAGTTGTTGTAAGCGCCTTTCAATTGCGGCCATGTACAAAGCCATTTTCATTTCCCCTTACAATTCCCCACAGACCTGTGTCGCTAATGATGATGATGAGATTGACGTTGTCGAAATCGAAATAAATGGGAGATGTTACAATTGTGTAAAGTGATCACTTAAGCCAACCATAAAAAGACAGGTCATAAGTCCTGTTACACCCAAATGACTTCTATACCTACTTTCCCATAATTAATACAGTTTCGTCTCTGTGAGATATCTATAATATACACTAATTGATTAATAATGTCTCTGTGACATAAATCCAGCACTGTTCTGAAAGATTTGAACAAACTCAAAATATTCTGAACGACAAAGGTTTTTTACGGGCGATGGCAGGTCCGCATTTTTAGAAATTACTGCTTTAAGGAATCTCCGCGGAAGTTCAGTATTTTGGATCGGGGCAGGGAGTGGATATGAGAGGAAGCCAAGTGCTACGTTGCATATGCCAAACAAAAGTGTCACGATGCGCATGACGAGAATACAAGACGACGTGTTTGAATACGATTAATTCATTTTGAAACCACGTTTGTGGCGTTTTTGTTTCCAATCCCCTCATAAACCATAAATCCTTTTAAACTTTAGTACTTATTAATAACACTACATATTAAAATAGATTTAAATCCCCATTCCTTCTTCCCTCCCGATACCTATGGATTTTCTTTCCCGATTCCTCTGGAAATATTTAACTATTTAATTTTTCTTTCAGTTATCTCTTACCGTTTTAATATTTATAATTATCTTTTGACCCGCTCTTAATTATTAATCTTCTCTCATTCTCCTTTCTAGAGGTTTAAAAAAATTAATATCTTTAATTTTTATTCTTAAATTTATTACGAATTTCATTTTCGAATTCCTGAAATCTGTCGCTTGCGCAAAAGTGAGAAAAAAAAATGCACTGCATAATAGTAAATACAATTTATTTTTGATCAAGATGTATTGGTGCTTAAGGGAAGAGGCATGAAATTTATAATAAAATCAAATTGATACCTTTATCATTGACATTTAAGGCTGATGACATCGTTGTTACGTTTTCTCGTTTCGTTGTCACTGGGAAAGAGAAAGGGATATGCAATTTGCACACGTGTGTAGTTTACCTAAGGGGAGAGGGATGTGTTTCATGATGTAGGAGGAGAGCTAAGAATCTATCGAAGTGACTGACAAGGATTGGGTGGAGTTGGAATACTGACAACACTGTTTGGGATAAACTGAAGTGTACCCAAGCAAGAATAGCGGTTTATAAGGAAGTGAATTGGAAAAAAATAAATAAAAGTAGACTGAATAAGGGTCGCTGTGTGGAAAATTTTTAGTCCATAGAGAGAGGATTAAAAAAAATTAAAAGTGAACGTTATGCTGCACCGTAGTAGACAGAATAAGTAAAGGGTTGCTGAGAAAGTTTTATCATGCTGATGTCATGGTTTGGTCTTTATCATCTGAGAGGAAATAGCATGATTAATAGTAAGTAAGTACGTTTTTTTTGCACTACGAAAGAGAAATTTATCTTAGAAAACACTCAGGCTTAAGAAAATCAATTCGTTGTGAACTATTGAAATTGAACCGGAACTTCCGGTATGCAAAGGTAGTGTCCACTGGACTACGAGGGCCTCCAATAAATAAATCACATAAATGACGTATTTATTTATATGTTGGCGTACAATATAAAGTTGCAGGAGTGTAAATTAAAAAAATAGTAAAATTGGCAAGGATTAACATTTAGGCATAATAAAGTAAAATAATTTTATAAAAATGGACAATGTATTGCGTACCAACGAAGTATACACATTTCTCATAAAAATATTTTTCGTTTTGTGATTATCCCTCCGCGGACAAAATCCAGTGATTGTGTTTTCAGAACATACATATAAAAATATTTTCAAAGTACTGGCACAAGCGTTAACTCGACCGAGATGTTCCGTGAATAAAATCGTGATTTGTGATCGCCAATACGATCGCCGACCTTCGATAGGAGATGGCATTATAAGAATGTGGCGTTTTTAGGCTGGCCACCCTGACCCAGCAGGGGAAGGGGGGTCGGCACATAAATAGGTGCGCGCATGGGCGCGCCCTCTTCTTCTTCCCGTCCACGTATAGTAGACCTCTTTTCACATAAGAAAGACAATCGAATTAGTATGTGAAAGCCGTGCATACCAGGCACATTGTTTAATTATGTTGGTGATTGTACCTATAAACACCAACATAACGAAACAAGGGCCGATCCGCAACTTGTATTTATAGAATAAAACTGTATAGTCTACCGCCTGTTTTCTCAAAACAAACTCCGTATACACTACAAAGAAGAAGATAATTAATTTATAACTAATTAATGTAAAGCTGAAGTTCGAACATAGAAAGCCCGTCATTTCTGACGGATTATAGCTAGTGTTCCATTAAATTCGGTTATAAATAATATTATTATACTTCGGTGCTGCGAAAATTGCCACCAATTTCAAAAGCGGCCGAGAAGTGAGGAGCTGTACGATGACACTATAAATGCTTTAGAAAATGACAGCGGTAAAGCAAAAAGGACGTAAATGAAATCGGTGTTTAAATGTTTACCGTACAAACCACCTTTCTTGATATTTATGACCGACGGCGCGGCGTGCGAGGCATGTCACCGGGAGCTGTAATAAAAGTGTCACTGCCGGCTGACGTATCACGCACTACCAGCCCCGCCCATCGCTGTTTTCATAAGTGATTCTGCGCGCGGTAGATCTGTACCGATTTCTGATATTGATGGGCTGAGCCTCTCTCGAAGCAAACACAGTAAGTACATTCTCAAGTTGGCAGTTAGCAGCGAAAAAGTGACCCGGATTAAAAAACTCAGAATGTTCTCCAAAAAATAATTAGAAACAGACCATAGCAAATTCGAAAAAAAAAACAAAACCGTACACAGCTCTACTCCATTAAAATTCGAAATTTAATATACTATAAAATAAGAGAATAAATTAGGAAAATAATTATAAACACCAAAAATTTTAAAACATAAAAACAGGGAGTTCACTTGTTGCGCGATAATATTGATGAAAAATAAACACATGACTCCAAATTATTAAAACGGTGAAAAAAAATTACATTAAAAATTACTTGCGGCGCATTCTCCCGCTTGTCAAAATAATTATGCTACTGACAGGGATTCCCGAGATTTCGTGATTCGGTATGTTCAAAATTTATCAATTTTGAGTGTATTAAACTTCAAGAGTTTTATATTTTATTTTCAATTTAGTAATTGGGCTATTGAAATCCTCAAAAATTTGTTTTGTTGACATTTCCCCCCTATTATTTTGACCCTTCCCCTCCGCTTATATATTTTCGATGCAAATCTATACCATTCGAATTGAACCTTTGTTTACCCTCACAAATTTATTTTAAACTTAATCCTTAACCCGTGCAACGCCGGGTAAGGACAGCTAGTATTAATATATTTTTCAGCAGAGGTGTTTATCTTTTATTATTTTGTGTTGCTGTTTTTGTGGCTACTTCGAAAATGCACAAAGAATTTTATTTGATACTTAATTTTAACACTACAATAGGCCATGGGGCCCGATAATTGGCATCACGCTTAAGTTGATCACGTAGATCTATTGTTTTCTCATCGGAAATCGAATCCAGAACCCCCAGTGAAAGAATCCAGTGTCATGCCCACTGGACTAAAAGGACGTATAATTTTTGCATTACCATGCCAAGTTCATAATACTAGTGCGTAACGGAACGAGCCTCGGAATGCCCACCCTTAAAACAAAATCTTATAAATGAAAAACAAAACAATTTCATGCAAATTGGCCCCAACAATACCAATATCTATTCGCTGTATGGCTAGTAATCGTCCTTATGAAACAACCCCTACAACAACCTTAACGCTGGAACGAGTTGTACCCGAAGAGGAAATAGACTGATATTTATAAAAAGAAAAAGAAAACGATGAAAGTACATGTATGTATCTATTAAAAAACAAAACTAATAGCCTAATAAAGCACTTAACTTCCTCTCAGTAAGGAAATGACATAGTCGTAATCGATTATCATAAAATTATTTATTTATTCTTGCTTAATTTAATTATTTAGTAAACAAAAGGTAATTTTTACAATAGACATTTGTATTTTTTTTTAAATTTCTTTCCTATTAAAGTAAAAACATATTTTTGTAATAAAGCGCGACTTTTCTTACACATCGTACTTTTTAAGAGTATCTAGTATATCTGAACTTTTCATAATGATAAATTAATAAGCAAGTAGTAATTATTTTAAACAAGTTAAAAATACCTTGGAACTAGATCGTCTACCAAGAAATTTACGTTAGTTCATGTCTGCATGTTTTGCTGGTCTGCGGTTACAAGCAAGTATGATAATAATAAGTAAAGAATAAAAAAATAGCATAAACTGATGTATTTTATTATATTTACATCTTACAATAAATACGAGTATACAGGATGACTGAATCTTAATTAAAATAATCGTTTTATTGAATTTGAAGTTAAATATTGACGTTATTAAAAGTTTAACCGACGAACAGACAAATGGTGAGAATCTATATATTAATTACGCTAACCAATGTCGCCGTCTCCGGATAATTTCTGTTGCCAGTAAAAAAAAAGGCGAAATCGTATAAAGTAGCGAGAAGTATGGATTGTTTTAAAATACATGCAGATAATATTTAATGTATAGAAATATTATACATGGTGAGATCAATGGTGAGAATCTATATATTAATTACGCTAACCAATGTCACCGTCTCCGGATAATTTCTGTTGCCAGTAAAAAAAAAGGCGAAATCGTATAAAATAGCGAGAAGTATGGATTGTTTTAAAATACATGCAGATAATATTTAATGTGTAGAAAAATGGTCACTTATAAAAATAATGTACTTAATATTTATGCACGTTTATTAATTTTTGATATACATATTTGTGTTTCAAAATTGTTTGTAAATTTCGCCATATCTTTTTTTGGTTACGTAAACCCATCCATAACCCAGCTGTCACTGCTGTCGGTTCGGCCATTCGTCGCCATGACAGCTATTTACGTTTTCTGTTTAAACTATTTATCGTTTTAAAATTCTACTTTCAGTTAGAAAATTTTTATATCATAGTGAATGAAATGAATCAAGACGCGGATTTTAGATTACGAAGCAGTACATAATTATGTATGATATTTAACTGTAATATTCATGTCTTTCAGGTTAAAATTTCGTGTTTCGGAAGTGATAATTTATATTTTCCAGAACATTAATAATATGACGACATACAGAACAATTTTAAATTTAGTGCAAGCGAAAAAGAATTTTTCGGAATTTGGAATGGACCACGTTTTTTAATATGATGGCAAAGAGTGTTAATTTGGCAATTGACAAAGCATGTTCAAAATATTAATTTTAAAACTCCGCTCTGACTTATTAATCGGCTAGAAATACTGAATAAATACTTTGTCTTAATTATATCTAAACAACCCGCAATTAAAAGTGGAAATTTGCCAGATGCAATTGGCCGCGAAGCAGCTGACGTAGGCTTAGGTAAACAATTGCCTATGCAGGTCGCCCGCAGGGCCTAGCAGTAAGGGCCTGCTAATTGATGATTTTAACTTTACCAGCTGCAACCCGTCTAAAATAAACGGATATTGGTTCTCGTCTTTGCTAAGCCCTAGTATATATTTATAGCATCTTTTTGGCGCAACACGGAGAGGCGGGCGTAGCAACATGCGTTGAATGGCCGGTTCGGGTTTAGTGGCCCGGGGTTCAAGCCCCATCTCCGGCCATTTGATTTTGTTTTTTAGCTATGAATTCGAACGACATTACGGACGTTACACGAAGTTATGGGGACAGACAGACAGACGGACGCACGAACGAACGGACGGACAGACTACGAAATTATTATGTTTGATACCTATTTATTATATTCCCCTGCACTCCAAAATCCTTATAAGTGTGCGTGAACATTGATGTTAAATTTCTCCAACGATTTGAGCAGACGAGCTGTGAATAAGGCCCGCAAGTCGTAGGTGGATCCGTCTACCAGGCTCGGTGTTAGATGGTGTAACAATTACTCCGTCGCGCAATCTCTTCAGATAATCGCACACTGAGTTATTGTTGTCTGGTTGCCGGTGACACCTCTCCCAATGCGGTATCGCCATACGCGAAATTAAAATACCACGATATGACAATTTGTGCGCGCTTTCATCGAAATACAAGCAACACACAAGTCGCATGTAACGTGGTGCAGAACTAAAGTCCTGGAAAGCAATCTTGTGATAGGATTCTCAAAATGTCTTGAACTCAAAAAATTATTTCATGTGTGGTACTTGTTCCTAATGAAATCAAATGCTACACTGAGTCAGCTCGTGAAATCTTTATCTTTATCTTTATTATGAAAAAAATGTTCTGCAGTCATGATCTCAAATTTGGATTATGTCTGCGAATGGTCAGATGTTACGTGTTATCGATATGATTTTATGGAATGAAAGCATGGACGCTAACAGAAGAGTTGATAAAGCGACTTGAAGCATTTGAGATGTGGATCTACAGAAGAATATTCAAAATAAGCTGGATGGACAGAGTTAAGAATGAAAATATACTCATACACAACATCCATTTTGTAAACGATGACCTGCACCTATAGAACCATTAAATCAATTATTTATTTAATACTGATCGCACTACATTCAAATATACAATACACATAAATGTACCTACATGTAAAATATACTTAAATGCAAAAATACATGTTACTAGAGCGTGCCGAAGACACTTGTAATTGGGATAATGGGCATAGTCTTCATTTTTAATGTTTTATTATTAGAGTATCATGTACGTATTATCCTGTTAGTGTCTCTAATAAATATATCACTCCAGACTAGCAAGTTAGTCCTATTTTTATAGCACAAGTGTTTAGTTTAGTTTGAAAATAGTAAGAATATTGATGTGAGGCGTATTCCGTGTTCGCATCTCTATTTAAAAAAACGAATAATAATCCGAAAATTTCAATATCTTCGACATGTGATAAGATATCCGGAGAAGAAAGAGATTTTGCACGTCAAAATGAGAGAAAGATTACCGGAAATCGGGCCCTGAAAGAGGGAGAATATCATGGCTAAAAAACCTAAGACAATGCTTTGGCCAGTCAAATTCCAAGCCACAGTAAATAAAGTGATTATAGCCAACGTCTGTTGCATAGACAGGGTACAAGAAGAAGAAGAAGAATGTATGTTATGTTTATGATCAAAACAAATTTACAATTTATATGAAATATATCAGCTAACAGATCTTTGTCTCCAAGACTTTGTCTCCAAGAGCTCCTAAAGTCATACTGGGTATCACTTAAAACCAACATTGTCTTCATAAGACTTTTATTTGATCAGTTATTTATTTATAAAATTTATTTATGAAACATATATTTATTTATGAAACAGAAACATGGATTTCTGTAAATATGGAGTTCTGTCAATTCAATAATATTACAGGTGTTGGAGCGTAGAATCTTTAGATTTTTATTATTAAAAATATTTGGCGCTATGACAATATCCTAAAAGTTTATGAATTATAAAATGAGCCCGACCTCGGTATGTTTATCCAAGGTCTTTGATGGGCCTGGCATCTTGGATGTATTTACTTGGTATTTCTTAAATCGTAGGTGAGATGGGCATTGGGAGACGGCTATTTATTGGATAGATCTTACTTACTATCTATTGGCTGGATAAGATCCATGGAAACCTGAATTTTCTCAGGGTTGACGGCTGGTGAGGAAAGGTTCAGAGCAGACAGAAGAGACAAAATTTTGGAACATTTTGGATGGCAGTCGTGCGGTCCAGCTCTAATTTGCAACGCTGGATTGCACAGTTGCTTTTAACATTAAAAATGCCAACCTGGCGGCGAATTAGTAGAAGGGATAAGGGAGTTTTTGCTTATATAACGGTCCTGGGTAAGCGGTGGGACTGCCCTTATTGTAGAGCAGACAGGAGTGAATGCTTTCTAAATAGGACAGTATTGGACAGTGAATTAAGGAGACGAAGAGTAGGACAATCACTTGTTTAATAATTTATCCGTGTCAGATACGGTGTAGATCCTATTCAACAGCACTTGTACTACACTTGTTCAATACTCGAGGCGTAGGTGTGCGTACAAGAAATATATTTTCCACCATGGACCATAAACTAATAAGAAACATTTTAACAAAGAATATGTTTTACACCTCAGAACCTTAAAAATAAAACATAAAACAATAGAAATAGCGTCAGAAAATTTCAAAGAACACTTCATCGGAGATGCACCTGTGGACTGTAATATATAAAATTGTTACCCATAGGTGTAAAATTTTTTGTAGACCACAAAAGGAATACGCAGAAAAAAATATTTTTTATGTTAAATATTGTCACGGATCATAGCTGTGGGGGGCAAATAAAACACAGAATTAATCAAATTTTTATTAATAATACAAAGTCACTACACATGAATTTAATCGGAGCACCGTTCTTAAAAGTTTCAAGAATATTTAGTACACTAATTGACTAAATTTGTTCTAGAATCTTCGCTGCACTCTCATTACTCCTAAGTAACTTGTCTCTCATATACTGATGCACGTTACCTAAATCGCTCAGGTTTACACTAAAAAACTTCTCGCTTGTTGGTAGGTCTTTTCTCCATTTACTATTGCTGGAAACACGATTTCGCTTTCTATAATGATAGCCCACTGTCAACTCTGACGTACACTGTGCGTAGTAGTCGGTCAATCTCTTTTTTATAGTTAATGTCGCTTTTTCGATGTTTCCAGAATTAAGGAGAATAGCCCAGTCAATTCCAGATTCGTGTGGACCGTTCGAGAGATTTTGATAGCGTGACAATATAATATTTTAATATAATATTTTAATATAATAATATAATATTTGGATTGCACTTGAATACTGTTAGAGAAAGTCATACATAACATTTTATTATAAACATACATTATATGCAGGGACGTCATGGTATACCTCTTTTCATTAAGAAAAACAATCGAATTAGTATATGTAAATCGTGCGTACGATGCACATTGTTTCGTTGCGTTGGCGTTTACGGGTATAAACATCAACACAACGAAGCAATGTGCCTCGTACGCGCGGTTGACACATACTAATTCGATTGTCTTTCTTAAATGGAAAAGGTCTTCTGTGTGTCTTAGACATGTAACGCGTTTTCATTACTATTGACTCCTCAACCTGCGTAAAGCGAGTCTAGGTAATTTGCATGGCTAATTGCCTTCGGTAGTGTCGAAATGATACGAGAATAATCTGGTAGGTGTTTGAGAATTCAACGATTTATTTTTTATTATTTTATTTAAATACAATGACTTGTGCATATTTTAGCGGGGTCACACAGCGGCCGTCTCGGAATACAATAGCGCGGACCTCCCACTCGCACAGACAGATTCAACATTTCGGTACATATTTATTCATTACTATCTACGTCATATTTCTCTCGACGCTTCATAGATTATAAAACATAGATTTAAAAAAAATATTTATTTTCTTTGTTTGTTTCATATATACATATATTTAAATGCCAAATGCACAGTAGTTTTACGGCATGGTTGCCGTTAACATATTTTAACAAATTATTATTTATTCACCGTCATTTTTAAGTATTTTTTTAATATTACAGAGTACACAGAACAGAGTTTTTTTTATGAATATTACATGTATGTTTATAATTACGTATTATTGCTTCTTTCACTTTGGACTTTTTCGATACCAATGGAATTTTTCTATGTTTCAATATATCGAACGATATTTATTTTAACTTACATTTTAACTTTAAGCATTAAATCATAATTAGCTAATTACTCGTTGGTAATCACAATTAAATAATTATATTTTAACAATATTTTTATGTGTATATTCTGAGAGCACAATTGTTTTTTGTCCACAGAGGGATTATCATTAATTAAGATAAATTATATAAATTACTAGCTGTTCATACCCGGCGTTGCACGGGTTAAGGATTAAGTTTAAAATAAATCTGTGAAGGTAAACAAAGGCTCGATTCGAACGATATAGCTTTGCATCGACAATATATCAGGGGAGGGGAAAGGGTAATATAATAGGGGGGAAATGCCACCAATGTTAACTGCCGAGTCCTAAAGAATAATTTTGAGTTCGATCGGACAAACGGTACAGATTTGCATCGAAAATATGTCAGGGAGAGGGGAAGGGGTAAAATAATAGGGGGGAGGTATCGCCTATGTTCCTCGCCGAGTTCTAAAGAATAAACTTCTTAGATTTATTGATTTGATTTTGAAATTGATCTAACGGTACAGATTAGCATCGAAAATATGCCAGGGGGAGGGGAAGGGGTAAGAGAATAGGGAGGAAATGTTGCCTGTGTTACCCGACGGGTCCTAAAGCATAAGTTCGGAAAATTTGATCGAATCGAATCCGTGTGGATTTTTGTAGAGAACAGACAGACAGGCAGACAGACAGACATTGAGTTTTATAGGTATAGATAATTGTCTCACAGAAACAAAGCTATATAGGAAACGTACAAGGAAGTCTCTATATGGTGGCTACAGGGCCCGTCACCTGTTTAAGCTGACTTAAGTGATCACTTTACACAATGTAACGTTCAGCAATTCCACCGCAAGAATCCACACGTTATTAAAATTATTTTATTTTATTTTATTATTTATTTTGAAAGCACCACTATCTACTTATCTGCCTCTGCTTAATCATCTAACACATACGCGCCGCGCACAATATACCTCACGTGCCGACACAAGAAGATTTCATTGGACTGGTGGACATTTTCTTCTCAGAACACGCACCAAAACTTATTAGATCTCTGCTGGTTTAACTTTCCATTTGTGATATAATACGTCCGTACTTGAAAATTATTATATATTGGCATTTGGCATACGATTAATGTAATTTAGGTTTTATTACTTAAAAACAACAAGCGTTGTATGTGTTTAAACAAAATACTGTGGCCATATTCAAATGCGAAATGGCGTTTATCTCCAAACTGAACAAGTTGTACAGAAAAATTATTGGATTGGCCATGTTTTAAATTAATTAAAGTGAAAGTTACAGTCGTGGATGGAACCCAAGCCTGTTATTATTACACCAAAAACTTATGGTAAAAAAGTCTGCGTCGTCGATTACAACACTCATATATTATTTAAACACAATTAAATACCCTTGATAGGCAGTTGATCTCTTACGTACTGTTTCCATAGCTGACTACAGATCTAACTCATGCAAAATTTACTGGCAATTTTAATGCTAAACTTTATTAGAGTCTGAAGTTTACATACCTCATTAGGTGTATAAAGTAAGGGTAATTGATAAATGATTAAATATTGTGCACTAAGGTGCATATTCATTGTGCACCTCGATTCCTGAGATTAGTGATTAATAGACCTTCCATTTATAAGCTTAAGTGGTATTTTTATTGTTCCCAGCCTCAATGATCTTCGCTTAATAAGGACCGTTGTTTGCATTATTAGTTTACTGCCTGCTTACCCTCGTTTTAACAAATCCCTTACAATCATTTGTTCAAAAAATTTTTCTTAAAATTAATATGTAACAAAACCCTCCATTTCGATTTTAATATATCATACGATTTATAATGAAAGAACTCTGGGAGAACTCCCAGAGTTCTGAAATGGAGACCTTGGGAAATAAAAGAGGCATCGGAAGACCTCAAAAGAGATGGACCGATGATATTGTCGCTGTGGGGGGAAAGAAATGGCTACAATTAGCCAACAATAGGGAAGAATGGAAAAATAAGGAAGAGGCCTATATCCAGCAGTGGGAAGACGAAGGCTGATGAAGAAGAAGAAAGAAGATAGTGAAAGAAAATGTTGCCCTTAATGATAATATTAATCTATTTATTTAGACAAAATAAAACAAATTAAATTAGAAATGCTATGTTGCTGAGAATTTTGACGGCAAAGTAAACACTTTATTTGTTGTCCTATCTGCTACACTAATTTTAATTATATTAAAGCAGGTACCATTTTCCGCGAAGCTGGTTCGGAAATGTAAGTAAAAGGAGCAATTAAGGCGCTTTCAAAATATTGATTTCGATAATATTTTGGACCGATCTTAGTAATGAGAGAACATATAAGAATGTGATATGTGGAGCGAGTTGTTTTTCCCAAGGCACGAAAAGTACATACCCCAGAGCTTGCACTCTACGAATGCAGGTATCGATGTCTTATTTATTGCGCTGGAAATCAATTACACTCAGGAACCGCCGCGTGCATTGCGCTTATCAGAGCCGGCAATCTCGCAGACGATCTTATCTAGCAATATCATAATAAAGGTGAAACATTTCCATAACACACCGACCACGGTCAACGGCCGAGGTACGAGTGGTACCACTTTTATTTTCTTCGTCGAGTGTGCCGACTGCCAACTCTAGTGATGGGACAAACTGTAAATGCGACTGTTTTGCGAGTGTGTGATTGGTGGTCGATTGCCATGATGCTTGGCAAATGTAATTATTTGTAATTTCACCGATGCACTGTAAACTTAACTTCTAGTTGTTAAATTACAGTTACAAATCGTCGTTCAAATCACAATTACAGTTTAACTCGTCACTAATATGCGATCGCGTTTACCGTAAGACATTAAGATATGGTATTTGTTTAGGATGTGATTATTATACAAGCAGTACCACAAAACAGAATGGTAGTTCTTTACGAAAGTCACGCTTGGAATGGTTGGCTGGTATCATTACCAGTTGCGAAATCTATGTATACTTACTAGTTAATGAGAAAAAAAACGACAGATGTATCTAGCATAGACCATTGAAATTTACGAACATAATGTGTGGATGATCTTACGATCGAATTGGTGAACATTATGTAGAGTGATCACTTAAGCCGACTCATACAGACTTCCATCCACGTTTCTCATATATGAATAGCTTCGACTCTGTGAGACTATAATTCATCCTAATTGAACAATAATGTATTAAGAAATTAAGTTAAACAGTAATATTCATAACGAAATAATTATATTTTAAGTTTTTTCCGAATTTATCGTCTATATTTAAAAAATATTGTGGAAATTCTACAATAATTAATTATATATTGGCCCTCACAGTCCAGTGGTTTCATTGACCAAGATGTTGATTTCTCATACTGGGGATTATAGGATATGGTCCCGATGACTTACTCAAGCCTAAGTAATTGGGCCTTGTGGCTTATGTGGCGTTAAATTTTTAAAAAATAAAATGACGAGACGTGTCTCTCTTTAGTTACGGGTACCTTGTTCTCAATAACCTGGAATGAATACAATGGAAGAAAAAAGAATGATAATAAAATTGCCATAAAATGCTACTAGAAAAATGCTACTCAATTAACACTACACGAGGACTGGAATAACGCAGAGAGCAGAAATTGCAAAACATATTTGGGATAATAAACAATATTGCAAAGATCAATAGAAGAAAAAGAATTATCCAGTAGCATTCCGGGGCTTCTGGAAGGTTCTAGAGTCTAGAGTATTCTCGAGTGGTCTAGAAGGATGTGGAAGCGATTTTTTTTTCAAGTGATACTTTTCATTCTATTGCATTCTGATATATAACATAGTTAATTGCTTCCAAATAAAGAATATCATTTATCAATGTATTTAACCAGAACCCTGTAATGGTGAAATCGTTTCAAAATCAGAAATGATGGATTGATACCTGGTACCTAGTACACGACATAGTACATCCTCAGGAATGAGTAAAAAAGTCGCAGAGGAAAATTGCTGTATTGGAGAATATACGATTGGATATAGTGTTGAATATACCGTGTCGATTATGTGGTTAGATATTACAATGAGGTATCTCATAGATTTAAGTTTTATAACTATAGAAGCAAGGAAGATGGGTAAATTATAGTAAATTATAATGATTGTGCGGATTTCGCGATGACGTCAGTGGTTTGTTTATGAATAAGACATGTGCGAGAACTGAAGGTAACACCAATGTGATTTGTTTGTGACACAAATTTCGCAGAAGAATCTTCATGGTAATAAATTATAATAAGAAAACAGTAAACTTGGCTCAATGATAATTACTTACTATTACTGCCGCATAAAATAGTAATGAAATACTTCTATAAATCGAATACTGCATATCCATAAAAAGTAAATGCAAAACAAATGCAATAATTATGCATTAATTTGCAATGAATGTCATTATTTTCCGTCACTTGAGCGGTTTTAAAATATCCCAGTTATTTTCTTACACCACGATTATAGAATCCATGACCAAGTTCAATTACAGAAGTGAAATGAATAGTTTTTTATTGTGAAAAAATTTGAAACTGTCAATTGTCAGAATTCATTTATGTAATTACGAAAGAAAATCATAAGTAAAAATATTTGAAAAATTCATAAACAAAATCTATAATATTTTGTTTACCATTCATAGCATACCCTTCATACATTCATAGTTATATCATTATTTAATTTTTATGTATTATAATGTATTTGAAAACTGTTAGTAAAAAAAGGTCAGTATACAAAAACAAAATTCAACAGGAGCGAGAAAAAACGCTTTATGAAATAAATTACCAAAATTTCATTTTTATTTATTTTCTAATATTCAATTGCAAAAAAAAGATTAAACATTTTCTTTGTTTATTCATATTATTAAGGAATCTCAGTGAAATCGTCGAACTGTCGATGTTCCGCATAGAAACAGCAATAGCAGGTGTGTCCGCTTTCGAAGCCGAAAATGTAATGGCCGGGCCGGGGAATGCAGTGCGGGCGCGCTTCACGGAGAGCAGCAGAAATTCCGCTGTGATAGCGAAATTATTCGCAGTCCAGGTCGTGCCAAAGTCGTCGCCAAAGGTGGTAGAGAAAGCCAGTAGATTACAAAATTGTGTCCAAGTCCAAAGCAGAAGTCAGAAAAATCCAGAATCCAAGTCCAAAGTAAAGCAGGGGTCGAAGCAGGAGAGAAGAAAAACACACGGTAAATGTTCCAGTAGGCGTCCTCGGCACAGGTTCACGGAGAAGTGAGCGCTAGTGATGGGTCCGTGTACTCACTACTACAATGTAGTACTACACTACATTGAAGTGCACACTTCGCACATTTTGATGTGTAGTGCACACTACAAACTACAAACACCAAAGTTATTGAAAGTATAAACTTCAAATAGTACACTTCATTTCAAAGCGAACACTACAAAGTACATACACTTCAAAGTTATCGAAAGTATGAGAAACACATTTTAAATAGTGTATTTTTTACGTGAAATTTTTGGAAAGTTGATGTAGCTAAATGGAGAAATCTTTGGAAACTGTAACAACCCCCCCCCATGGTTTGAAAATTTTTTGGAATCGAACGAAGAAATCTGTCTGGCGACCTTTTTTTTTTTACTTTGGAGAAAATATCGTCATTTATTGAAACATTTTTGTCGTTGACCTTTTTTTTTTTATTTTTAGCTCGCTAAATTTTTATTTGGGAAAAAAATACTTCATTTCATTTAAAAATTTACTTCACTATTACTTCATTTCATTACTTCACTTCATTAATACTACAATTACTTCATTACATTACTTCACTTCATTAATACTACAATTACTTCATTTCATTACTTCACTTCATTAATACTACAATTACTTCATTACTTCACTTCATTTACTTCACTTCATTTCGTAGTACTACAATTGTAGTGTACACTTTGTAGTCTTCAAACTGGTGAACGTGTGTGTGTTGTAGTCTTCATTTTGAAATGAAGTTTTTCCCTTCGCTAGTGAGCGCTGGCCCGCCAGGCGTGTCCTTATATGCAGCTCGGAAAGCAGGCCCCCCGAAACACGCGCGGACCAATAGGCTTCCCAGCCGACATTGCTTCGCGATTGCCTCGAAAACAGGGAGCCGCGTTTTATAAAATCTACAATTTAATTAATTAAAAATAATACGCCACCCCCCGGGGATTTAACTATGTCATTTATACAAATCTATGTTCTGCCAATAGAATGACATAGTTTACTGGAACCGCAGGACAGAATTTACTGAGATATTAAAGGATATATGCCAATTCCCGCGGCATTTTTGAAAATTAATTCCACATTTAAATCAATAAAAAAATAGTAAACAAGTGTTTATCTAATTATTATCATTAGATAGATCTCAACCAATCGCATCCTTTGGTGATATTTTCAAGTATATCGGATAAATATTAATTGCGTAACAAGCATTCAAAGTGGGCCGCGGAAAAATATTTCATTATTTATTCTTTCAAGCGCGCCCGAGTAATTTTACATATGTAAAAACATGTTAATCTGATAGGTATTCGCACAACGAACACGATAAAAAAGGTTTCAGATTCCGTAATGTCCGTAATCTGAGTTAAAGATATCGACCCCAACTTCTAGTCGGCGGCCGCGGGGCCCGGTATAACGGCGCCTGGAATTTTCCACTCACTTCGCTCGCCCCGGCCAGTGCCGGCCGGCGATCGGCGTACCGCTTAAGGGCCACCCTTGGTTTCCCTTACGGAGTCGATCAAGTATATATTAAATTATTTACTTTAATTTTTAATTTAAATATCACAACAAAGAGCGCGTTTGGCGCATTTAGATACTTAGGTATTTTACTTCCTTGTCTCTCTGGGAAAAGATTTTTCTTGAATTTATCAATTTCTTTCAAATAATTTCAAATATGTTTTAATATACTTTGTAATACACACACAATATGAGTTATTAATTTACAACTATAGTTTCGAGAGGAGCAGTCCCTCTCATCATCAGGTATAGATAATAACTAACTTAAATACAAAATTTATCTATCTAATTGGGTAGGTCAGGGGGTCAGAGGGGCGCGCGGCGGGGAAGGGTATTTTTTTCGCCGAACAGCTCTAGGAGTGGTGAAGTGGACTGAAATGTGATATTATTTATTAATGTGTTTCCAGAATTTAAATTTTTTAGGATAAATTAATAACTCATATTGTGTGTGTATTACAAAGTATATTAAAACATATTTGAAATTATAATGTTGCACCACGAAGTATCTGCCAAATCTTTCAATGATATTATCAATTTCTCTTCAATCTAGCGGCCGTTCTAATAATGGCCCGCCGCGCTCCGCGCTGATTTTACATCGCGCGATCTTTCCCTGTATTTTAATAACCACGACATATGGATTTTATTCATACAATACAAAAATTACATTTACAAGTGTCTTAACTAGGCCTTAAATATTTTATTAAATATTTCAACCTAAAATATTCAATTAAGTATTCCATTCACAAAATGTGTCATTTCTTAAGTATTTCAAATATTTCATAATCTAGTATCTCTACTCCGGATGAGATTGGGATAGCCTCCAATTAAACAAGGGATACTTTGTATATGCACTTATATTTGGGAATTGACGCGAGGGACGACCGTTCTAACTCCTGTGTATGTCGCGGGCGCTAAAGCAAAAGAGAGCGCGTCCTCAAAATGGCGGCCTATTTATATCCGCGCTCCCTAGGGACCACACATATCATTTTATTTTATAAGACACACATGTAATTTCTTCAGGGAATTCTTGAGAGTCCGATCGCAGCATTCAGGATCCTTCGCTCGATCGGTCGTCCACGCGTTCCGCCGGAGATACCATCGTATCGCGCCGGTGCGGCTTTCTATCCTCTATAGGAGCGCAGCGCCGGACCTCGCCGCCCGCGCCGACTATTCGCTCGGAATGCGTGGTGGCAGCCCTGTGCGTTTCCATCCCCGCTGTTGTATGCCCTGTATGTTACCATACCAACAGCGTCCGTCCCATACAAGGACTATGCGTCTGAGATGCGCCATCATCATCATCATCAGCATCTTATGATGTTGCCATCATAATCTATCTGTTCGATACAGTCGAAATTCGTCATATTTATCAGACGAATATAGATAAATACATATAATACATTTTGAGGTCGAATTTCGACAAGGTTGATTTGAAATCATAGATAAAAATACCCCATACATCATAGATAAAAATACCCCATACAGACCATTTAAAATTATAAAATCGCTTTATGACATAGCGACATCTTCAATTACAAACGTTGATTATGGTTATGATTATGATGACATTTCCATATTTTTGGTGTAGCAAAGCGCCGTAAGTGTTTTTTGGGGTAGCGGATCATATTTGAATGTTGAGGACATAAAAACTATAAAACGTGAATATGAAAAAAATTAATCGAATCAAATGTACATCAGTTGTTATGCTGTCACCCATACGTGGATATGATGCATTTTATCTCAGCAGCATATCGTTATAAGCAAAAGTGGTTGGTATCTTAGTACACACGTACATAATTATATAATATGGCCATATTTTGTGTTATTTAAGCATTTTTATCATTAAAATTTTTAAAAATAATTATATTAAAAATTTTGAGTAATAAATCTACTACGTATAATAATTAGAATTACGTATATTTAAAGCTCGCTCAAACCTACAAACGCTCGATTGATTTAAACGTAGTGTTTACGAAAAATTCCCCCTAAACTCGAGTTGTATTTATTCAAATTCGGATTGAAGCTTAATTTTTTAAGCTATTGTTTCTTAAACGTTATAAACTATTAGAATGAATTAGAATAAAAAAACAACAGTATATCATTTTTAATTGTAGGTACGAGAGACATCATTTCTTAAGCGCATTTATTAATAACATGGCGTTTCAGTCTCATTTTACTATTCTAAATTCTAAATAAAAAGAGTGTTTAAAAATTTTTGGCGGATGCCATACTCCATGTTACATTTAAAAAAAATATATTAACAAAAAACTGAATAAATTTAAATTATTCCGAGATAAGCTATTGCTAGATTTGGAGGAGACCCAGAAATTCGGACATACAAACCATCTATCCTAGCTCGTGTTTTAGCATTTTCAGAGATAAGTGAAATATTCTCGAGTGACTAGTGCGAAATTTAGTGTGAATAGCGCTTTTTGTGATACATAAAACTTAAATTAATTTCAAGTGTTTCATTTCGTCTCCAACTGCCGCGAACCCATGACGGTATTTTCCTGGCTAGACGTGCACCAGAATCTATTTCCCTGCCTGGCGATATTTATTTCAGTGCCTTATCCTATTTACGTACATTAATCAATACCTCCTGAAAAGTCCTGTTAACCACCATCAGCAATCTGAATCAAATCTTACTTTTACTAAAAGTCAACACATTAAAATTGAAGAAAATGTAAATTTGTTAATAAATTAATATCTGGTGTTGTATATGTTTTTTTCTCATTTTTGATTTTATATTTGTGGCAGTCATTTAGGCGATATTATTTTCCACATTAAATTGTTAGAAGTTAAATAACGTATTACCTATACATGGTATTAGTTAACGGCATAATAAGGACTGCTCATGTCGAAGGTAATGAATAGATATGGTCGAAGGATATTAAAATATGTAATACCGAATATATTTGATAAAATTCTACGAAATTTTATAAAAACAATACTAAGAAAGACTTAAAAGAAAAATTAATGGAATTAATAACCAATAACAAAGACTAATTAATACCTACTGATTAAGTGAGATATCATCTCGGTAATGTTTTTATTAATTTATTATGATCATTAATTTATTTGTTTCCTTTTTCTTTATGTGTATAAACTTATGTTACTTTATATAATTAATAAAATAAACTTAGTTTTCACCACTTTTTTATATTTAAAATATCAACATGTTTCAAGACCTATGGCCCCTTCGTCAGGACACAATTGTAAACTAACAAATTAAAATCAAAAATCGAAGTATAGACAATCAAAATTTAAAAAAGTTATATTTGGAAAATGAATAAAAATAAAGTACCTACTTAACATGAAAATAAATTTAAAAGATAGCTTTTTTTTTTTAAAGACCTGTTTATTTATAATATTCAATTTACTATTAAGACTTTTTCTTATTTCCAAAATTTCTAGTTTATCAAACTGTGATTCTGTATAATTTGTATGTAAAATTTGTAAACCCTTATTAATATCAAAAGAATGATCCATAGCCAAGAGATGGTGAGAAAATTCAGAATAATTATTGAATAATTATTTTACTATTTTCGAAGAACAAGTTATGTTACTTTATTTTATTGTATCTTGTTAACAAAAAAAAAAACTACTGGCAAGCCAGTTTCACGGCTTAGTGTTACAAAAAAATATTATGATGAAAATGATCAATTATTTATATAAAAAATACCTAAAAACCCCATTTATTATCTCGCAAAATCTATTCTCAAATCGATGCAATTTAGTAGGCGATCAAAAATCCGTACATGAAGTGGGCAGTTGTTCCTTTTGTCTCAATCAGAGCCCCTCCGTATCACCGAAATCTCGAATGTTGACATTTGGTTACCGCCATTACTCGTCTCGATTTGGCCATCTTCTCGGTAACGGTCTCAATAAGATATATCCCCATTTATCTCTGGATTCTTGTTGTGAAATTTGTTTTTGTGCAAAATGTACAATTTTAATTACACCCGTTGACATGGCGGGAGATAAGATCTCGCTGTTGGTTGGGGCTCTCTCCGTTTATGTACCACGCCGGTTTTCTTTATCCGCAATCAAAGTTTAAAACCCATAAAATTGTCGAAAACATTCCGCTGATATGTTGCCAAGGTGTGCATTGAATATTGCTTTGTTCAAAGTCTTATTTGAATGTTTTATTTTAACTTTGTTTTTAATTCAAAATTAATTATTTATTGTATGTATGAACGCCCTGATATTATCAATACGGTTTCAATACGCGTATCGCAAGCGTATAGAAAAATCCCACCTCTATCATGTTCACCGCATACCTGAGGATCAATATCATCATTACTGTAACTACGTGACTACGATCCACTTAAGAAGTTTGCCTTCTCGAGCGATAGTTTTCGCCACTACCGGCTGTCGTTACAGTAAAGCCTACGTTACAGTAAAACACACGTAACAATCGGCCGTATTTTAAAAATAGCAATATTGTTTTTTCTTTATCTTGTACAAAATTATAATGCCACACGTTTTAAGCTTGAAAGGTTTGAAATAAAAGAATTCAATCAATCAAAAAGCTCTAAAACGTAAGACAACTGAGCTTTATTTTATTACAACTATAGTATCGAGAACGTTCCTATATTTCTAATATTTCCAATAAAAACTTCTTCTTCTTTCTTATTTTTCTTTGAGGAGATCTGTTGATCTGTGTTACAGAAAATTACGCCTCCTAGGATGACGATGTTCAGCTATCCCTCCATCTCGGCGGTCTTCCCGGTAGGCGTCGTCCAGAGGGATTTCATTTGCTGCTGTATGCACGATTCTGTCACTGTCCATTCTGGCTACGTGATCCCTCCAGAATCTCCTTGTGGATCTACTCCGTCGTGCTATGCCTTCTATTTTGCAAGTTTTCTGTAAGTCTTCATTTCGGTCGCATAGAGTTTTTCTAGTAATGGATCTCAGCACCTTCATTTCGGTTGTTCTGAGGAGTCTTTTGGTGCGGACCGTGTGTCTACAGCATATGTCATTGTACGCGACACAAATATGCCGCGTACGCGGGGAAAAAATGGCAAAGTGGACTGTATTTTGAAATGGGAAATGAAGGACGTTTCGACTCACCTTTTTTGTTGTGGCGTCCTTCGTAGCGATCTTACTTCACCGAACAACCGTTTCACTTGGTTGGTCACCAACGTTCGTTACTCCCGAAGTTCGGCGATGACGAAATTAGATGAAATTTACAAAATGTACGATTAAACAACGAGACGAAAAATTGAAGATTTTAACACAAAGCCTTGTCGAAACGAGAGGGGATTGGAAACTAATTTGAAACAATTGAGGGTAGAATATTTTTCGATAGGGACCAATCAGTATTGCCACGTAAAAAAAGAACAATATTCATTTGAATCGATTTCTGTGCCAACATGACGTCACGAATATCGAACAGTCATAATAGGTCGCACGCATGTCTTGTATATTTCTTGCGTCATCCTTTACATGATCACCAAATCAAATAATAAAGCCCATAACAATTATTCCCTTTCTATCCTACTGTATTTAATTAAAATGTATTTTACACATGTAGACGAGTGGGACTGTATCACTGGAAACTATAATTGTGAATTAAGTAACTCAGTTGTGTGTGAGTGTGGTACAAATTTTGGTTCATTAAAAAAATAATAACATGATTTTTATTGTGAACTTTCTCTAATGCTACCAGTAACTAACTTAGAAATGAGAGCTTGATATTTTTCCAATCGAATTCAGAAGTCTAAATTTTGCCTAAATATGTATAAGCTACCAAAAGGAAATCTAACCGAAAAACTAATCAAAACAGTAAATAAGAACTCTGGATTCAGATTACAATTGGATTCAGCGGCATAGTTGTATTAATAATTTATGTAAAATAACGTAGCGCATGATTTCATCGTTTTCAAATATAATCTACATCAATTTGTAATTAAATGCGTTTTAAATACTGTGAACTGCATTGGGATTTCCCGTTCTGACGCAAACATTTTGCTTTTTTTGGATAACGTTATGTTTTTCTTGTTGTTAAATTTAAATATTATGCTTACATATTTATTGATATGCGTAAAAATTAAAGGAGTGAATTACACTATTGTTATACTATGTAAAATTTAAAGCAGGGTTTAATTGTTTTCGTTTATCAAATATATAATAATATTATATATTAAAAATAGTACATAATACAATAAAATTAGAAAAGACGAGAGACAATATCAATTATTGTTAAACTTTTGGTGCCTGAATACTATAATAGGTAATGTGTGACCAACGAATTGTATTACGATAAACCCTCATTGCTTGATGTTTCTATAATTTTAATGTTGTGTATATTTGGTGATAAACTGAACAAAACAGAGTACAGCCACGGATTTGGAAGAGTTAGAGACTTTCGTGTGTTTTAACGAGTCGTTTGAGAATTTTATATACTGGATATCAGTATAAATATTTATAATAACACACTCGTATCGATATTTTCACGGGTTCACAGTAGTGGGAGATGAAATTTAACATTTAAATAAAATAGTTTTATTCTTTGCACAAAGTCGCTGAACATAAACTTAACTGCAACACTATGTCGTATTTCGCACTAATCGTCAAGCGATAATCTTCCGCTGAATAACATGTCTGTGGAACACTTTATTACGTCGTTTCTATCGCTCAGATGCTTGAGAATATTTCACACGCATATTCGTGCTGTGGTACTTTATCGCTGGCTGCTAATATTTCCGCTAAATCGCCCGCTCACTTTATCACTTTATCACAACGCACTGTCTGGCGCTGGACTTCTAGAAGTTTTTCAAACGTATTCGCGTTTTCTACTAATTTACAGTTTATTATAAAATGTTCATTTATACGAAAACTTCGATTATATGCCGTTGTTCTTTTCTCGATTTTAGAATCATGTGACAATATTCTTATAATTTTTAAACTAAGCCAAATATTATATAATATAAATACCAAATATTATATAATATAAAAACAGGCCCAACTTAGTGGTATCAACGTTCGAGGCTTGAACTTCCGACCACTTGATCACTGAGTTTACTTAGATATTTTAGAGGTTAAGGTACACCTTAAAAGTGTTATTTTGTACTGAAAATTAAGCTTTTGTTTTGAAATTTTTTTATCTAATCTAAATAATGTTCGATAAATAATATATATCTATAAAAAAATACATCTGGTACAAAACAGAAGTCATGTGACGGGTGGCGAACGATTTAAATATCTTGTAGAACGATACCAAGTAATAGATAAGAGGCGGCTTCCGTTTCTGGATACCAAGTGCATATATCCACGTTTGCTTATGCAGTTCTCCAGGACGAAAACTTCCAAATATTTGCGTTTGTTTAATATGCAGCGGCCAACATGCAAGCCTTCAGTGGCGCCGTATCATCAAGAAATGCAGGTCGCAGAAAGTGTACATTTTTAATTTTAAATAATTAATAAGAAGTTTTTCAATGCAACTATAATCTTGCTAAAATAATATATCTTTACAAGGGAAAAAAAATATTTATATAATTCAAAAATCTCTGCGTACTTACTTGTACACAATTCATTAAATTAATTATATTAAGTACAGTTAGATGAAATGAAAATATGAACCCATTTTAAAATCGTAAAAACAATAATAGACTAAGAGTCAGCGACCACCAGACTTACATTATATAAAACCTGAAATATCTTTGTAGATGTACACCATAATACTTAAGAAGTTTTGGATATAACGACATTTGAGTTCGGGGGATTTTGACAGATAATAAGTAATATATGTAAAATAAATAAATAAATAAAACGCATAATTAATAAGCCTAATTTTTTAATACGTTTGGCGAAACAGTACTATACACTTATATTAGTCATCGTCTTTTCGCGAATACCACTCATTTCTTTGTTGTCATCATATTTTATTTCCTAATAATAATGATTAATTAATTTTACATCAAAATACTTTTAAATTATCATCATCATGATCATAATTAAAACTCAATATACGAGTACAATGTCTATGAAGCCGGCGCCATCTAAGCGAATCTAGTGATGATTAAACCGTAATTTTTACCGGTTATTTTCGATTCAGTTATTTGGGATTTGAATCTGATTGTATCGATAATTGATAACAATGATATAATTGTTGTCTAGTACCGGTGGTTGCCCGTCGTTCTGCCAATCCGTTGCCAATCATCGACATAATCAGATACAAATCTCAAATAACGGTTAGTGTGTCACCAATTAAAATACCAACACAAAGCGAAACTTCTTCGAGTTGTTTAATTTTATTTTGCGCAGTTGCAAGCGTGGCGATTGTAACAAAATACATAAAAAATTAAGGACTGAGTAAATCAATCATTTTGGAAAATAACAGGAAACTGAACAAAACAGAGTACAGCCACGGATTTGGAAGAGTTAGACTTTTCGTGTGTTTTAACGAGTCGTATGAGAATTTTATATATTGGTAGATATCACTATAAATATTTATAATAACAATTGTTTTTTCAACAAGGAAATGCCATTTCAAAAATAAAAATATTTTTAATAAGTTATGATAAAATTTTACACACGCCACCTATGCTCGAATGTTATATTAAATTCTTGAAACTTGATTTTACTCCAATCTCTGTCATGCAGAGTCGAACTGACTCTTTAAATAATTACACTGGGTAATCTGAGAATAAGTTATGACTTTTCTTTGACCAAGATGCCAGCAAATATATATAAAGGATCATAAGTAAAATTGTAACATTTTATATACATTTATACGATCGAACTCATACACATAATTAGTTTGTAAGTTATAATTTATGATTTGTTAATTAGAGTGGTAAAATTAGGTTTACTTAGATCTTTGAGATTCAAAAACTATCAAATGGTCTTCAAAAGTGATCTTTTCATTAATATTGTTCTATTCGTCATAAACGTTTTAGGTAAGCTTAAATTTATTATTATTTTTCTGTCAAGTGGACAGTTTCTCCTGAAACTATAGAAGTGATAAAATAAGTCAATGTGGAGCTACCGAATTGTTGCCGAGCTTTTGAATTGTTGAGTAGCTTGTTGGTGTAGTGGTCATGACGCTCGCCTTGTGATTTTGGTGGTCGGTGTTTCGAGCCCCATTCCAAGATGCCAACAAGTTAGTTTCATAGCACAAGCGCTTAGGTTATTTTGAGAATAGTAAGACTATTGAATTATTGATGGATTTGGTGTCCTTGAAGTCATTCTCTATGTGAGTTTAATTCCAATTCTATATTTTTCTACTTAAGTTTTGAAAGTCACAGAAGTATTAAAGTGACTACTTTCCAATATAGAATTTTTACATGGAATAGATGGAAATATAAACAACTAATTGTTTATGTCCTGAAAAAATTCAGTAAAATTACTGTTGCAAATGTAGTTGTAATGGAAGTATTGAGGAAAGAGAGGAAGAATTAGTGAAGTAATATAGTTAAGCAAAAAGCAGGCGGCCCTCGTAGCGCAATGGGTTTGACACTGGCTTCCCACACCGAGGGTTCCGGTTCGATTCCCGGTGAGGCCACAATTTTAATCTGTGCGATATACTCAAGCCTGGGTATTTTGTGATGTATTTCGCTTCTGTAATTAGGCCTCGTGGCCTGTTGAGGCGTAAATAAAAAAAATTATACCCCGGTTAAAATTTAGTTTCATTTCTAAGCTTTCAAAATTATTCATGTCATTAGCTTTTAGCATTACGCGCGACAGAATGGAGGAGGTTAATAGAATGCGAATGAAAATAATAATTATTATTATCCATGATGTAGTTTGCGAATTCAGAAAAGTTATTACTAGTTCTCTATTAAAAGTCACTTAGTTCATTTCTGTTCTCATTTCACAGCTCTGAACATTTACGCATCTCTGGCTACTTTTGTATCGAAGGCATTTTTACAATCATAAAGTTTTAATGTTTACATGCTTTTAATTAATTTATACGGCCGTTAGTGTTGTTCGTTGGCTGCATTAATGCAAGAGTTTACCGTCCCTCGCGCAGGAAGGCGCCGAGTATAATATTTTAATGCCGTTGTCATTTTACGTCCAGATTTTTTCGATTAATTAATTTTTATGTCTTTGTCATCGCTTTGCGGAATGCAGTCCTTTACGAGCCGGGGACATTTAATTATTATTTATATAAAATATGCGACGCTCGCTTCAAAGGCTCGCGGTTTTGCATTGACGTCCGCGCCGGCCGCCTATTATCGCGCGCCAAGATTGATGGCTGGAATAATTCACCAGCTTTTCCAATTTCCGCGTTGCTTTGTTAAATGGAAATAATTTAAATAAAAACATATATTTTCGGTTCCGGATAAGGATTGGTCCCCTCTTTCACAGTATACTAAGAACAGTAATAAGTCCGCTACCCATTAGAATGTGTGCGTGCGCACTCGGCGCCGTGTACGCACGCACTGTGACGCACACATTGACATAAAATATGGGGGCATATGGCGGCAGCAGTAAGGGCGGTGCCATTCGCGCTCGCAGCCGCCGCTTAAGAAAAAAAAAACCTTTTTTATGTTTGTGGTGCTTTACTAAAAAGGTGTGTTGATTATTACAAAGACTGTGAGTTTTCAAAAGTCTACGTTGATGTTAATAAGCGTTCTTGCAATTTAAGTGCAGAAACTAGGTATTACAGAAATTTTCGGGATTCGTGTCTACCTTATGCGTCGGAATCTCCGACGCTACGAGTAAAGTGACAACCCTAGCGTCAACGCATTAGTAGACAAATAACTCGCCGACAGGCCGGAGATAAACTACTGTTCTGTGTATACTGTGCCTCTTTCATTCTTTTAACAGTATTAATGCATATGATTCGTAATAGATGATCAGCCCGACACGCATACTGCATCGCACGCACTGAAGATGATAACTTTTGAAAGTTGATAATGACAGGAAGGTTAGAAGGCCGGAGGAAGAGACAAATCTCCAAATAAATCGATTGACCAGATCATTGACGCTATTGGCTATCCTGTTAGACGGTTCTCCAAGTTGTTGGCTGCTTCTCAGCAGATAACAACCTAGGAATCATTATCCTCAATAATGAGGAAACCAACTGGAGAAGTAAAAAACTATAACAGTTTTAAAGATTTTAAAATGTGTAATTAAAATGAGTTCATTTTATTACCTTTACGTGCAGAATTCGGGTGTTAATTTTTTAAATAATATTACTTTTACGAACTCTTTTCCTTTTCTCTCAATAATACCGTTATAACTACCTTTAAATCAGTAAATTCGGCTCACTTTGTCAGTAACTAATCAATTAATTATTTGTACTTCACGTTATCAATGTAATAATAATTATATATTTTAAAGTAGTCAGCTTAATACACCCTTCGATGAGAGACTGTTACTCTCGAAATGTGTAGTAAAATATAAAATTATAATTAAACTCACGCAGAGGTAATATAGTTTATATTTTTAATCTAATTTAATGATTAGCATAAATAATCTCTACTACGTTAACGCCAAATAATTGATGTTCATTGCTTCATTTTCTATTCACTCCTAAAGATGACCTCGCTATGTGTCTCCCATTTTTCCTGATCCATTGTTACTAATTACTCTTAGGTATTTGTCAATCAGCTAATTTTATCCTTTCGACTTCATGGATACAAGTGGATGACTGCTTTGATCCAATGATTAACAAAATACGTAGAATGGGTTAAACTAAAAATAAAGTCATGGGTCATGGCTGTGGCAGACAAATGAAAAAACTGGAAATTAATTAACGATTTATTAATTTATCAAATTGACAAAGTCACTTAACCAGAATTTAACTTAACACTGGTCTCGATTCATCACTCGTCTATGAACACTTTATTATCGCTAGGTAACACTTTATTTATCACTTGCTAGAACATTCCATTTGAATATATCACTATGTAATCTGTCGCTCCGATTATTTCACGATTGGCCACCCCAGCCGTCGTTCCGCGGCTTACTACGCACCGATAGAAACGTAAAAACATATTCAACTGCGTAGCTATCGGCCGCCGGTTTAGATAAATTAATGACTTCTCGAAAGTTCGACAACTGCTTAGTCGTTATGAAATTCGTGCAAGAGGTGAAGAGTGCTGTAAAATCGTTGACTACGCGTCATTCTTTCCGATTACTTTAAACTTGTGCAGTAATTCGAGCAGAATGCAACGTTTATCATTATCCACCATCTTGACGGAGTACTCTGCGGACGTAAAGACCTCGCCTCATTTATTTTAGAGTCCGACTATGCGCGCACAAATTGTTGTCGAGATTTGTTTTGTTGCGAAATTCTCTCACGTATTTGCTGTGCACGGGTTTCCTCAAGAGCAGGGAGTGTAATATGAGCCATCAATGTCGGGATTTCCAAACGTCGCTGAGATCCCGCATATTCATGCTTATTCTCAAATACCGCTAACAGTTTGCAATACCTCAACAATCCTGTTTTTAATTATCGTTTCGTCAGCTGTGATCCACTCAGATTTAACTGTTGGAATCAAGCTTACCGTCATACTGATGAACATTTTGATACAAAACTGATGAAATTTTATTTAAAATAATAACATTATTTTGAGTGTTTACATATCATTTGCGATTACCGTAAAATTGCTCGCCCACAATTGCTCGACAAAAAAGGTGCTCGCCACACAATTGCTCGCTAGGAAAGGTGCTCGCCAACAATTGCCTAGTTACCGCATAACCCAACCTATTGAGATTATTAGCCTAATCTAATATAACCTTCATATCGATGGCTCTTACGTATAATATCGTAACCCAAAAATCGATGATTTTGAGTTTTTTGTGTATACACATGTGTATTTAATTATATATTTAATTCCAAAAAAGAAAAAAATATATTTTGCAATAAATATCGTTTTTTTTATTAAAATTTTCTTTTTCTTTCTTGGAATTAAAGATATAATTAAATACCTATGAAATACACAGTAAACTCAAAATCGTCGATTTGTGGGTTACGATATTATACGTAGGAGCCGTCGATATATACTTTTAGTTGACCACAATTGTTTGTAAATAGTAGGTAATTGAAAATATTCTGAAAAATATAAACTGAAAGGTCTTGTCACGCAATTGGCGAACAATTTTCCTGGCGAGCAATTGTTGGCACACCATTAATTGCATCTTCAAAAATACTACTAGTTTCAAAAGAGGTTAGACCATTCGTTCTTTGAAACAAATCCGAGAAGACAATTTATTTTGTATTATTTTAGATTGGTGTTTAAGTTATTCAAATCTACTTGAAATAAATAATAAACAGTTATATTAAATACCTCAGTTAAATTTATATATCTATTAAAGAACATATCAAAATTTTAATAAATGCGTAGGTACATAGCTAATAATTGACAATAATTTTTTTTATAATTTGCATTTATCAGTGTGCTCAGTGATGGCAGATAAAAAAATTAACAAGTAAAACATAGATCAAATATAAAAGTCACAAATGAAAAACAAGATTCGCAAGATAAATCTTATTACATGGAGGTAACTAACATACGTATTAAAAAAAAAGTTTATTTATTACATAAAGTACTGCATTAATTAATTGACTTTATTTAAGAAGCAGTACTTACAACTAAAGACATGAATACTACAAGAGGATATGGAACTGTATGTTGTTTGAGTTAAACGATTTATTATCTTCTACGGTTTTTAAGGAGGAACTAATATATCACTGTTTCTTTGGTTTGATATAATAAATATATCAAACGTAAGAAATAGTTTATTGAGACGAATTATTGTAATGAAAACAATAGATAAAAGATTCCAGTAGGATTGGAATTTTTTTTTTAATGGAAACGATTACATCACGTCTGGTTTGTGATTGGTTTTATTAAACTTGAAAATAGTTTGCATAATTGTTCCACACAGTTCTTTGAAAAAGATACAAAAAAATCCCCTGTTTTATGTGTTAATCCATCGATAGCCATCCTGATTTCGTACATTAATTTTTGTTCCTTCTAGCAGCTTAATTTGCGGCGACCCGTCGGCGCCGATCGCCTTCCTTCCGCGGTTGCCAAAAGGATACTTCTTGGTACTCTTTACTCTAGCTTTCTTAGCATATGTCCAAGCTATCTTATTTGTGTTTTGTCTGTATGTAGGGGTAAGAGCTTCATGCCCAGTCTGTGACATATGTCGGTACTTCTCACTCTGTCCACCAGTGTTACTCCCTCTACCCCCTTAGAAAATTCATCTCAGCAGCCTGGATTCTTGCTCTCACTCGCTGCGTTAGGATTCAAATTTGATGGTCATATATATTAGGTCCTTAAATATGAAATTGGCGTTTTGCCGTACTGGCAAATTTGATCTCAAATATCTTCTCTTTGGTTAGGAATTCCAAATCCAAATTTATACAGCTATTTACTCATGTATTTGTGTTTTATTATAATTCATTTGTTTTTTCCTCAATTGTTTTTTTCTTTGCGTCACTCAGTTTACAAAATGAAAAACTTGAAATATCGCGTTATTTACGAGTACGAGTTCCACCGTGGTACCAGTGCTGCAGAAACGGCTCGAAGGATTAATGATGTGTATGGCGACGGTGCCGCAAAAGAAAACACAGTGCGCTTTTGGTTCCAACGTTTTCGTTCTGGAAATTTCAACCTGCAGAACAAGCCCCGTGGACGGCCGGAGACCAAAGTTGATAATGAAGAATTGAAGGCTATTGTGGAAGCGGAATCCATCGCAAACCACATCCGAGTTAGCTACAGGCTGCGGTGTTAGTGATAAAACTGTTTTAATCCACTTGACGCAAATTGGTAAGGTGAAAAAGCTTGAAAGGTGGGTACCTCACGAATTGAGTGAAGCAAATCAACAAACGCGCGTTGACTGCTGCGATGCATTACTCAACCGGCACAATAATGAAGGGATTTTAAATCGAATCATTACCTGTGATGAAAAGTGGATCCTGTACGATAATCGGAAGCGCTCATCGCAGTGGCTGAACCCTGCCGAACCAGCCAAACCATGCCCCAAGCGAAAATTGACTCCAAAAAAGTTACTTGTGAGCGTTTGGTGGACTAGTTCTGGTGTCGTTCACTACAGCTTTCTTAAATCTGGCCAGACGATTACGGCAGATGTCTATTGTCAGCAACTGCAAACCATGATGGAAAAGCTAGCTGCTAAACAATCGAGGCTGGTTAATCGCTCTAGGCCACTGCTGCTTCATGATAACGCTAGACCACACACTGCACAACAGACGGCTACCAAATTAGAGGAGCTTCAATTGGAATGTCTAAGACATCCACCGTACTCTCCGGACTTTGCCCCAACAGATTACCATTTTTTTCGAAATTTGGATAACTTCTTGCAAAGGAAAAAATTCAACTCCGATGGGGCAGTCCAAACCGCCTTCAAAGATTTTATTGATTCCCATCCGAATGGTGTTTTTAGTAAAGGGATCGATGAACAACCTATGAGATGGCAAAAGTGCACAGATAGCAATGGTACATACTTTGATTAAATAAATATATTATAATAAAAAAAATCGGCTTTATGTTCCTCCCATACTAAACGCCAATTTCATACGAAAGGACCTAATATATGAATGGGCCTGTACGCAGATTTAAAAATAGTTAGTTTTGTCTTGTTGCTTAGCTCGGATTTTCTCATCACGGCGCTACATAGAGAACCTAGAACGCCCGCCGCAACTCAGATTCTTCTGTTTCAATTACTTGCCTCCCACCGTTAGAAAATTCCACCCTGAGGTATTTAAATTTGTCGAATTGCTTCAGAGTGTACGCCAGCCTTACTGTAACATCCGCGAAGAGTTAGGAATCGATTATATTACAATTTTTCTTGAATAAATTTATTTATTCAAGCAGTTGTTTGCTTGAAAAAAAAATAGATGCTTATCAATATACAGATTTAAATAAACTAATGAACACAATGTATATTTGAAAAATATAATCTGCCTTTTTGCAAAACCGGTTAACCGGTTTTTTAGACCTTTAAGTACTTACAAACCTGTTAGTTAAATTAGGTAGATAAATGTAAGCCCTATCCGGATAGTTGCATTGGTGAACAGATGGAGCATATATCTTTCGATTGAATATGAATTTACATCATGCACCATCATATGAATATTCGTAAAAAATTCCACATATATAACGTCCTAATGTCCATTCATCGGATCTTCTATGTCACGTGACTATATAAAATTGTCAAAACCTGCTGTCAATTTTATCATATCATCGTACACAAAAAATTGTATGTTTATTGCTACAAAGTAAATTGTTTCGTTTTTGTATTTTTTCAACATCAATTCTTCGGGTGCTTGTCCTGTTATCGAACATCTTCTTCACCTTGTACCCTATCCGTTCAACGGACGTTAGCTGTTGCTATCATCACTTTATTTACTGCAGTCTCATCGAACATATCGATCATTATTTTGTGTAAAAAGGTTAGAAATAGTTGGATTGGGAACTCGCTGAACCATTCCGTTATATTTTCCGTCAATCATCTTCCTTCTGCCAATCACTTTCTTTTCATCCTTTATCTTCTGTCTTCCAATGGAATTCATCATCATCTTCCAAGGTATCTTGCATTGTTTTCTTGACCGATGTGATGTCAGATCCCGTCTTTTATTTTTCTAGACGTCTCATGGTATGGCCAAAATATTTCAATTTCCGGGTATTCATTATTTTATGGATTAATTTTTCCATTCGCATCAGTCCAATTTATTTTTAGAACCCGTCTGTTGAGTTACGTGTCGACTGCTTCAATTTGCTTTAGAATTATTACAGCGAATGTCAATGATTGCGTTCCATATTCACACCTACATAAAATTACAGGTATAAACCAATTATAGTTGTATGTTGCTACTGATTAAATTTCCGGCAATTTCGATGGATTTATTTTTAATAATTAATTATTATTTGTTGACAACTTGTATTTACATACGAATGAACATGTGATATTTTATATTCGGTTATCAAATTAAAAGAGGTGAACTAGCATTGAAAATCTGGACCTTAATCTGAGTTTCATAACGAGAAATGCGCATCTTGCATAGTACTTGAAGTTTGTCATACGTAAAATATTTCTGTAACGATCGTAGAGTGCGATTTGGTGACATAACTCACCAGTACCAAACCTCTCTCGGAAACCATCTGCATATCTGCACGGAGTGAACTCAAAAATCTTCAATTTAACTGCGCGCTTTAACTGTCAGTCACAATAGCACGAAATTGTTACTTGTTACAGGTAAAAGTAACTCAGAAGTAAATTTAGTTTGTATTTACCAAACATATATCGATGTAACGTTTTCATTTAATTATTGAGATCCCAATTTACAGAATTGAATAAATGAATTAAATAGGGATAGGATAGGCTGGTAAAAACAAAAATCTTTTTTTATCATTTTTATTATTTAATAGCTTTCAGAATATTTCACTGGTCACACTTTAAAA